>VIYQ01001685.1:0-27151 GCA_009928355.1 Chlorella sp. CH2018
CTGCCCCTGCCCTCTCAGCATGCTGCGCGCCCCCCCCGGTGAACTGTTTTCTTTCGTTCCAAATTGGCATCCTTTTGACTTTGTACTGCTGCCAGCCCATTGCAAGACTAGCGTCGCCACTGGGACAAGCAGAGCCCTGCCAGAGGGGGAGTGGCCGCGGTATGGGAAATCAGTCCTGCCCGCACATCCAGGTGGCACTAGGAGGACCGCTGCGATCCGTAGCAGTTGCCAGTACCACGCCAGTACCACGCCAGTAGCAGCAGCCTGCATGGGGCTTGAGTGCTTCAATCGATCCTTCAGCGGGGCCTCAACACACCACGGCATAAGGCCTCCCTGGCACACCGAGATTGAGCACCAGCTGTCCTCCAAAGGGGTCGCCGCCAGATTCAATGCGCCAGCAACAGCTGCCGCCCCAGAGAGAAGAGGGTTCAGCGAGCGAGGCTGTCACCGCCCAGCACAGAGCAAACAGGGGGCGCACTCAACTAAGGCTGGGGGCAGGCGGCAGCGCCATCTGCTGCCGCCGGCGGCCGTACGCCGCACCTCGGCGGCGCAGACAACAGCAGCCACAGCCGGCTGTACCATGTTAAGTTACACACATTTCGGGTAGTCCGCAACGCACAATCACATGCCAGACTGGGCCGCGTACATTTGGAAGCGCTTAGGTCAGCGGCAGTCGACACATCCGCCAGCCCTGCTTGCGCTCCTGCCCCTCACTCCTCATGCTTCCTACGGCAGCGAGGGGAGAAGGGCGGCAATGAGCGGCATGCAACCGCTGTGGGGTTTGGGCAGCACGCGGCAGCCTGGCGCACTATCCTAGAATGGCTCCTGAACACCCACACTGTGCCTAACTGTGCCCAGCGAGTGCTCACAGGTAGAAGTGGCGCTCCCGCTCCGTCGGCTGCCGGTACGTGATGACCTGGCAGGGGGGAAGTAGGGGAGAAGAGTGTGCGCAGGTTGGCCAGCAGGCTGTAGGGGAAGCATGGGGCTGCGTGGGCCGGCAGTCGGGAGGCACCCTAGGACATTGGCAGCCCCGCAGCTTGAGGCACGCATTAGCGGGGATGCTAACCGGCAGCAGAGAGACCCCAGCAGCAGGCAGGCACCTGCTTGATCTGCTCATCGCTCTCCGAGTCAAATGTGAACAGGGTCACCCCTGCACATGCGGGTCGCACACAGCAGTTGGTCAGCAGCGGCAAGGTGTGTACCTGGGCGCGGAAAGTGCACACCGGGTCTGCAGCAGAGCTGTCACTGCGGCGGCAGAGTTGGCGTAGCACAGCCAGCCAGGGACATCAAACAAGCGGAGCCCTGCCCACACACCTGAGAAGATGGTGCGCTTGCCGGAGGGCTCGCTGCCCCGCCACACACCGGTGTTGGTGCCTGCGACACAAGCGGTGCGCATGGGCCAGCCAGCAGCTTTCAGACCACATCCAGCAGCTGCAAAGTCCAGCTGAAGCAAGCGTGATGCACTTGCAACAACGGATTGCCACGCTTCCACAGGCGGCCCGAACCATCAGAGCATGCAAGCATCCAGGGCATGCAAACGCCATCACCATGCAGGCGCACCCGTTGCTGTGAAGTGCACCGCCACTGTGTTTGCGTCGCCACGCGCCAGCACATCCTCAATGTGCATGTGGTAATCTACGGGGCAGATGATGAGCAGGCGGGACGCAGGCATCAGTCCAGGGCGTGAGGGACAGCATGCAAGTATGCAACCATGCCGGCCTCGGCTGCTGTTGTTTCGGAGCCTGCCACACGCTGCTGCGCCCACCTGGGTATGCCTCAAACAGCTTCTGGTGCACCGACTCAATCTGCACAGCAGGCACAGCAGCAGGGGGGAGGCTGCTGGGGCACTGGACCAGCCAAAGCTGCAGCAGAGGATCTGCGCAGGGGCAGCAGCCGCAAGCCCTCGTGCACAGCAGCATGCAAGCAGCCCTGTCCAACGGGTGCTTGGCAGCACACACTGCTGCACCACTGCAAACCCGCATGCCAGCAAGCCGGCAAGCAGGCATGCAGGCACCGCTTGCAGCAGTCGACAACAGCCACAGGCGCCTTGATCACCTTCTTGTGCCCCAACAGATCATCTCGGCTCCACACACGGTCGCTCCATACCACCTGCACACCACGCCACATCAGAGAGTTGTACTGCAGCAGCAGCAGCAGCAGCAGCATACAACACATGGCCTCTTGCTGCTTGCCAGCAGCGGCAACCAGGCAGCCTGCTCGCTCGTCACCTCACCGAGGCCCATGTATGGCCACCAAACCAACCAAAGCAGGCTGCCCCAGCCCCGGCCTGTCCACTTGCCTTGGGTGCCAGCACAGCGCACAGCGTAGCAATGTCGTGTGCATTGATGGCCGCCACGTATTTGTCCACCGTGCGCTGCAGCTGCTCGTCCTTGTGCCGCGTCATGTAGGCACAGGGGCGCAGCGCCGCTGCCCGCCGGCCGCCGCCGCCGCCGCTGCTGCGCGAGCTGCTGCTGCTGCAGGCGGTGCAGGGTAGCAAAAGGAACATATCAAAGTGCTTTGATACGAGGAATATTAACAGAGAAGGTTGGCAGGGAGTGAGAGCAACGCAAAGGCCAGCAGGGGCCAGCAGCAGTCATTCAGGCGGTGGCGGCAGCGGCGGCGCGGGAGTGAGAAAACGTGAGTGAGAGCCCTAGGCCTCCGCCACTTCCAAGTACCTGGAAGACAGTTGCCGCAGCTGCCGAGCTTGCCGCGGGCAGCTTAACAGCGCGGTTTCGCGCGCTGGCGAGGCTCGCGCCGCCGCAGCTGGCCGGATCGGCGCCATCGCTGCGGTGCAAACTGCGTGAGCGGCCATTTTGGCTGTAAGGCTTCTCGCGGCGCTACCGGGAGAGTTGCAGCAAAGGGCGAAAGTCGGGCAGCTTGCAGGAAGGCTGGCAGCCTTCGGCGCAGGTTTATACACTTTATAAATGACGATCTGGAGTCGGGGAGGTTGGGTTGAGCCGCGTTTGCACCTGCAGCGGAAGCGACGGCAGCGCAGCGGGCCGCCTCCCGCCTGCACCTCGCTGCTGCGCCGTGGAGCAGTGCTGCTTCCACTCAAACGGATAGCAACTTGAGTTCAACTCTCCACAAACATGTTCCGCTGCCACATGCCATATCCCACCCTTCAGCTTACACACACCAGCTGCCGCCGGTGAGCCAGCTTACGGTCTGAGCCGCTGCGAGCATTCCCTTACAGACCCAGAGCGTGATTGAAGCAACCAAACAGAGCAGAGTGACACGTTGAACTAGAGCGACAAGTTGAACTAGTCGTGTAAGTGGCCGTACATAAGCTTGACGACCTGGGGGTCTTGAGAGAAGCCGCTGACTGCCTCTGACACATCTGTCGCCTGGCTGATCTGGAGCAGCGGCCGGGCACGATGCGCCGCCTGCACCGCCGGCTCGACGACTTTGAGCGCCGGGGTTTCCAGCACCAGCTGCTGCAGGCTGGCGTGCCCGGGTGCCCAGGCCACAATGCGCTGCAGCTCTGCCTTGTGGTAGCGATTGGGTCTGCGGATCGCCTTCGCTTTGCCCACAATCAGCGCCCATCTGTAGCAGTCAGCCAAGGCCAGGCGCTCCAGCCGGTGCGCGCCGGACAGCGTAGCCAGGCTGGCAGCATCGGACAGGAAGTGCGCAGAGACCACCAGGCAGCGCAGGCGTGCCAGCCAGGGGCCGGCTGGCAGGGGGGCCGGCTCTCGCTGCAAGCCCACCCAAGCGACCGTCTCCAGATGTTGCAGGCTGGCCAGCGCGGCAGGGCTGCTGGGCAGGCGCCCGGAGGAGAAGCAGTACTGCATGGAAGCAGACGGGCGCGGGAAGTGTCCAGTCAGTGGGGTGTGTGTTCGCTAAACTAAACTATACTTCTAGGCCCCACGGCGCTGCGGCCGGCGAAACCCCTCTGCCCTGCCTCCATGCTCGCAGCACCGCAGCAGGCCGCTGCATGCCAGGAGCAGCCTCGCCCAAACAAGCCGCAGACAAGCTGCCAATAAACTGCAGTCACGCCAGCACTTTGCAGCTTCATGCTCACAACACTCACCACAGCGGTGAGGTGCTGCAGGTTGGGCAGCGCCTGCTCCAGCGTTTCCCAGTCGCTGGCAGCCTGCAGCTGAGCGGCTTCCTCACCATCGTCCTCTTCGCTATCGCTGTCGCCGCCACCGTGCACAAAACCATTGCGTCCGTCATCCTCGATAGCTGCGGGAAGGGGCGCCAAGAGGGAAAGAATCGGAGGGCGCCTCGGCTGGCACCACACCTGCCTGGAACGGTACACAACCAACACGTCTGGCAAAGGCAGGGCCGGGCGCTGCCGGCCGCTGCTTGTTCGTGCGGTGCAGCAGCGTCACACCCTTCCTGGCATGCAAGCAGCCAGCTCCTGGCATCATGAGACAAGCCAGGGGCCGGTTCAGTCTTACCGAGGGAGCGCAGGGCGGTCAGCTGTCCCAAGCAGGCGGGCACGCTGCGGCAGCTACGCAGCGTGAGCGCTGTCAGCGTGCTGTGCGCGCCGGCCAGGCCGCTGTACGTTCCGGCGCGGCAGGAGCAGCGCAGCATCGTCAACTCCTGCAAGCGTTGCAGCGCCGCCGCCTGCAGTTGCAGGGGCAAGGGTGGTGGGAAGTGAGCGTGTCAGGAGGCAGGGGCAGGCTGTACAGCCCGCCACATGTGCAGCCAGGTGATGTGCCGTGCGTTACTCAGATGATTCAGAGTGTCACGTGCGGCCGCCAAATCGAGACAGGCCCAGCCAGCGGCTGACAAACGATTGCACTGAGCGCAGCGGCAAGATCCCCTGCCCTGTCAGGCCCCACAACTTGACGTTTCCACCCCACCAGCGAGCAGGAAAGCAGCCCAGTAGCCTCACCTCTCCAGGGAAGCCACCTCGCAGTGCATTGAGGCACAGGCTGGTGAGAGTTGGCGGCAGTGCCACCACGCCCGGCCGCATTCGCAGTGCGCACGCATGGCTGAGGTGCTCGTACGGCCTGCTCAGCAGCTGCAGCTGCTGCAGCGCGGCCAGGCACGTCAGTGGGCCGTTGACGATGATATCAGAGCATTCCAGGCTGAGGCTGGTGAGGCCGCGCAGCGGCGCCAGCCAGGGTCCCAGCGGCGGCAGCAGCCCGGGTGGGTGGATGTCCACAGCCAGAGAGCGCAGGCTGCTGCCGTGCATGAGGATGGCACTCATCATGGCGGCAAGAGAGTCCACATCCCCTTCGAACGGTGGCTCGTAGTCGTCTTCGTCTTGTTCGAAAATGTGGTTGTAAACACGGTTGGGGAGCACCCATACCTCCAGCCGCAGCTGGCGCACATGCCCCACTGCTCGCCGTGCCATCCACTCTAGCAGCGATTCCAGGGCAGGTTGCAGGTGCCGGTGAACAGCCACAACCGACACATCCAGGCTGGCTAGCAGTGCGGGGCTGTGCACCAGCTCGCTCCACTGCCGGCACACGAGGGCCAGGCTGCACTGCCTGCGCGGGGTTGGATGCGTGCAAGGAGGGTGCCGTCAGCGACGGCGGCCGAGCACACAGCGGCGGCTGGCCTCGCCGCGCGTTTTGATCAAGCCGTGCCGTGAACATCCTGCCACCAGCACTTTCATCCCAGGCGGCTAGCCACTCACCGCTCTTCCAGCGGGACGTGCGCGAAGACCGCCACCAACAGCTCCGGCGGCAGCAAACCCAGGCACAGTTCTTGCTGGGTCTGCTCTACAGCGGCAGGGAGGGGCTCTGTGGTCTCCATGGCAACGGCGCGACAGGCAAAGTGCGCCTTCCCCCGCTTGTGAGGTGCGAACACCCAGCGATTCAGCGGTGGTAACTGCGGGCAATACCTGGCTTGCTTGTTCGGGGTGCCCCACTCTCCACATGATGCCCAGCGGTGCCCACGGGTGCCGTGCTCCGCACGCTGCGAGCTCGCATGCTCTGCTGCCTCTGTGGCTTTCACTTCCTCCTGACGGTTACACTACAATGAAAGCTTACACTCAACTCAAAAAGCACCGTTCAAGCATCCTCATGATTGGTTGATGCAGTTGGACTTCAGGTGAAAGCGCCTATGCCTGCATGCCTCTGCCCCGCCGCCGCCTGGCTGCCTGCTGCCCGCTTCCACCTGCCACGGCATCTCAGCAACTTGTCACAGAGCAGCTGCGGTTGCTGACCACCACAGGCGTTCCCCAGGCCCAACCGCCTAGCTGATTATGAGCGCTTCTGCGCCGTGCACTGCCGCCGCCGCCAGCCCCCAAAGGCTCTCATTGATTGCCCCACCAAGCAGACACGCTGCATTGATGAACACAGACTGAGCGAAGCATGAATGTTACAGCAGAAACCTATTGCAGCAACATGCTGCCCGCCGCCGCGCAGCTCGAAGTCGCGCCGCCGCTGCAGCCGTCCAATGGGCCGCAAGCAAGTTTCAGCCGCACCAGCCGCCCGGAGCCGCAAGCCGCAACACATCATCCTCAAGGCGTCCAGGGCGCACGGCCGCGCACCACCCAGGCTGCCAGCATGAACAGGGCCAGCATCAGCAGGGCCATCTGTGTTTGGCGCCACACCTCTGCCCACACTTTCTGCGGCACAGGATAGGCAGTGGGGGCAGAGCAGCAGAGAGGAGTGTGTGGGCAGCTGTGGCAGGCCAGCGGCGCGGGCAGCAGTCTACATGCCCAGCACAGGACATTCGACCCGCAACCACTAACCAAACTTGTAGTTTCTCAACTCCAACCAATCTCAAACCAACCAATAACACATCCACTCACCCGCCAGCTGAACTCCCCCCGCATCCACTCTGGCACGTTTGCATCCTCCTCCGCCTCCTTCTGCCGCTCCCGCTCCTCCAGCACTCGTGCCGCCGCATCGTCCTCCGCCCCTCGCCCGCCTGCCGCTGATGCTCCCGCCTGCTGGCCGCCCCGCTGCCGCAGAATGGAGGCTGCCGACCCTTCCGCCGCCGCCAGCTTGGCACCCTTACCGCCCTCGCCACCGGCCTCTGTGCCGGCGCCGCCCCTCGCTTTCTGCTCCTTCTGCGCCAGAGCTGCCTCCTTGGCGGCAGCAAAGGCGGCGTCAAAGGCAGCCTTGGCAGCCGCCGCCGCGTCCTCGTCTGCGCCGCAGGCCGCAGCGGCGGCAGCGGCAGCCAGGTGGGCGTTGCAGCCGGCCTGCGCAGCAAGGGAGGCACAAGCAGGTTCGCCTGTCATGTCTGGTAGAGTGAGGTGCTGCTGTGTGCAGGCGCTCTGCGCTATGCAGCACCCTCATGATTGCAGCTGTGCAAGCAGCGCCTCACCTCGATTGCCAGCTGGCGCTCCTCATCTTTCGCCTGCTGCCCGGGCTGCAAGGCAGCAGGGCAGCACGGATCATGCTCAAGCCAGGGCCAGGTCAGAGCGAGCGGCTTCATGATGCAGGCACCCTGGCAGCAGTTTGCTTGCCGCTGGAAGGCGCATGTCACTGTGCCATGTAACTGTGCGAAAAGGCGCCCACCTGTGCCAGCATGTCCTCAATGCCCACCGTCCGCTGGCCGTTGGCCTGCGCCACGCCGTGCATGCGCCGCATTTTCTGCGGCAGCCGCAGCCGCAGTGGGAGATTGCCGCACAACTCCCAAACAGGCATCCCCTGAGGCCGCTGCAGCTGTGAAAAGAAATGAATTGAACCTATCCCTGTGGAGCCATCGGGGCACCTCCCAACACTCAGCAACCCCAAGCAAACAGAAACCCAAACCATCTATCTCACCTGCAGCACCGCCAGGATCTGCGGGTCAGCCGCATAATGCTCATACTTGCCGGTGTCGGCCCGAATGGCATCGATCGCTTCCCGCACGCGTGGCTGCAGCAGTGGTGCAGCGAGGAGGCTCAGTTCCATGCCATGCAACTCTGGAAAACAGATCTAGGGGGCAGGCGTCACGTCTAGTGCACATATGCTGGAACAGATGGCATCCCCGGACATGATACTGGGAGCTATGCAGCATCGACTGCAGGCGACACACGCAGCAAGGCAGCATCAACTGCAGGCAGCCCCGCCACCTGCGAAATGTCGGCCTGGAAGTCCTCGTCTGAGTGCAGCGCAGCCATGGCCTTCTGGATGTTGAGCAGGCGGCGCGCCGCCTGCAGCTGCGCGATGCGCGCCGTCACCTCCTCGGCTGCAGCAAGGAGGGCCCAGATCAGGCCGGAAACAGTTTGGCCAAGGGCAGCAACAAGTAGACACGCATAGGGCTCAAACCGGTTCACCACGGTTTACCATCAGTCACCCGCAGCAGTGATGCAACCGCGCACGCACCGGCGGCGGCGGGATACTGCTGCAGCGCGGCCGCCAGGTCCTCGCCCTCCAGCAGCGACCAGCGCTCCACCTTAGCGCGCTGCTCCGCCTGCAGGGCACAGTTTCGATGGTTGCGCATCAGTGCTGCAGGCAGCAAAGGTGCATGGCTTGAGATGGCAGTGATAGGGTTTGCTGTCCATCTTGCGGCACTCCAGCAGGTTGCTCCTCTGCGTGCATTAGGACACCCACGACATAGAACAAACGAAGCCGCACCTTGGGCAGGGCACGGAACTGCTCCTGCGCTGACTGGGCCTCCGCCCCACTGCCAGCCTTGGCAGCGGTGGGGGCGGCCGCAGCCTTGGCTTTGGCGCGGCCCTTGGCCTTCAGAAGCTCCCGCATGCGCTCGTCCTGCACACATCGCACACAAACGACACTTGATTCAACACAGACCACACACTCCAATTATGGTAACTCGGGCCACACACATTCGCAGCAGCGAGAAATGCCAAAAGCTGCCGCCGTCATTGCTTCCAAAAACAGTTGCCCAACCGCCATCCCAAGCAGCCCACCTGCGGGGCCGCCAGCTCGGCGGGCAGGCGCCCCTCTGCATCGGCCAGCCCAGCGTTGGCCCCAGCACCCAGCAGGGCCTCAGCGCAGCGGGCGCAGCCGCCCAGCGCCACGCTGTGCAGCGGCGTCGCGCCCTCCGTGTTGCTGTGCTCTGTGATTGGTAGATGGAAAGGAGGTGCAGGGCAACCGAGTGATGCCGCATACTCCTGTCAAACCACCACGCCACGTGCATGCACGACAGGGCGCAAACCCAGCAAGTAGCCAGCTCACCGTTGGCATCTGCACCGCTCTCCAGCAGAAAGGTGACAGAGGCCAGTGCGCCCACGCCCGCAGCCAGGTGCAGCAGGCTGTAGCCGTGGGGCCGGTCGGCCAGGCTGGCGCCCCACCTGCGCACAGGTGCAGAAGAGTGCGGGTGGGGTTATACAATGCGGCATGTCAAATCCACACAAATGCATTGCTGGCTTGGTGGGCGCGGTGGGATGACCCCACAATGCCACATGCAGCAGATGTAAGCTTGCAACAGGGCCAGGCGTGCAGGCAAGCACTGTCTCGTGCGCTGCACTCACCCCTGCAGCAGCTTGGCGGCCGCCACGTGGCCGCCCACCAGGGCACAAGCCATCGCGGTCAGCCCCTGCAAGCACCAAGTGGGCCAGTAGGCAGCAGGCACTGAACACTCCCATGCAGGCAGTTGAATGCTCCCACTTACTGCCACTGCATGCTGCTGTGAGGCAAGCCAGGCAAGCCAGCCTTCCAGCATGATTTGCCACTTGTGGGCCACAGGGCCGCTGCCCGGGAGTTGGGAGCTTCACCGCACCTGCTTGTTCTTGGCGCCAGTCTTGGCGCCGTGGCGCAGCAGGGCTTCCATCACAGCGGTGTGGCCGTACCTGCAAGTGAAACCAAATTGACAGCCCAGTTGACAGCAAACCACATTGACCACAAAGGAGGCGCATGCTGCGGGTCCCACACGATGCCAGGCCGTGCACAGCAGCGGGCTGCAAGGCACAGGTGCAGTGCAGAGCTCGACGCGCCATAGCCAGCAGCTCACTTGGCGGCCAGGTGCAGCGGCGTGTCGTCCGCTGCATCATATGCCTCGGCCCAGGCGCTCTTCTGCAGTGGTGAACGGGATCATGCAGCCCAATCAGATCAGGTGGCGACAGGACTGGGGATTGAAAGCAGAGGCAATGCACAACCGGCACCTTGAGGCTTTTAACAGCTGCATGTGGCAGCCGGGCCTGCTGTGCAGACAACAATCCATCACTCCCGGCCTCTGCCTAAACCTGCATCAGACCCCTGCAACATCGCCACCCTACCTGCAGCAGGAAGGTCGCCACCTCGGCATGGCCGCCCATCGCCGCCAGGTGCAGCGGTGTGCGTCCCTCTGCACACATCGGAAAGCGGCACATGTGTAAAGATGGTGTGTGTGCGGCATTTGGGGTGCGCGGTAGTCGTGCGCAGCATGCCATGACCTGTCCCCGCCACAGCATGCCATGACTTGGTTCCGTCAGCTTAGCGCGCACCAGGCACCCCACCCACCCGGCGTCTCGGCATCCACCTCGGCGCCGCGGCTCCACAGGTGGCGCACCACCGGCAGCCGGCCGTTGGCGGCGGCAAAGTGCAGCGGGCCGCGCCCCTGCTTGTCCTTGCAGTCCAGGGCGGCCCCCATTTCCAGCAGTGCCTCCACCTGGAGCAACAGGGAGCATGTGGCAGCTTCAGTTGAAAGGATGCCAGGGCAAAGGGCCATGCCCTGCAGCTCCCTGGCACACGACCTCCACCGCTTAGCGGCCACTCACGTCGGCCAGGTAGCCTCGGGAGGCTGCCACCAGCAGCAGTCCGTTGTTCTTCTTCTGCTCCCGGAACTGCGGCAGGGTGTAGGAGGGAGTGGGCAGGCATGGAGCAGCGGCCGGCAGCAGGTGGGCAGCTGCGGCAGCAGGCAGCGGCGGCAGGCGGCGGCGGCGGCAGGGCGGCGCTTACCTTCTCCGCCTGGTCTTCCATGGTGGTCATCGTGCGGTGCACCGAGCGCTCTGCGCTGATCGCCTGGTCTGGCGCCGCGGCGCGCGGCGCTCACGCTGACGGCCCGGTGAGGTGAGCGCGAGCAGAGTCTAGCGACCCTGCGGCAGCTTGCAAACTGTGGCTGCAAGGAAGTGAACTGACCGCGGGCCGCACAGCCAGGCAATGTGCTGGCTGCCTGGCGCGCTGCGCTCCGCCGCTCGCCACCCGGCAGTACGCCGCCGCTGGGCTGCCGGAAGTCTCTACTAGAGACTCTCTACTGCCCTGATGTTAGAACTGAATGCAAAGTTTCAGGCGGTCATGTAGAGTGGCGTGCTGCGGTTGATTCCATTTGCATTTTGGCAGGCTGACAAGAGCAGCGAGGCAATGACAGGCCTGGAGGAGCGGCAGCAGGGCAGGGGGCAATGTGCAGAAGAAAAATGCAGAGCAAATGAAATAGGGCTCAGGACACGCAAGTGGCAAGATCAAATGGTACTCAAAACTCTGGGCGGAGGTAGGATGCAGCTGCTGCTGCGCCGGGCCAGCGGTGCCCTGTGCTCTTCAGTGAGCAGCAGCAGGCCAGCAGTAGCCACCGCCGCACCACAGCAGCACCGCCGTGGGCCACACAGCGCAGGCCAACACCGGGCACATCAAATGTAATAGAATCAAATGGCGCCGCACTCCCGCAGGCGCGCAATCTCTGCATCATCCATGCCGAGCTGTTCCTTCAGCACCTGCTCTGTGTGCTCTCCCAGCTCCGGCCCCGCCCACCGCGTGCTGCCGGGCGTGCCGTGCAGCACAGGGACCATGGCCGGCAGGGTGACCTCCGGGCTGCCTGCAGGCAGTTGAAAAGGGGTGGATGGGTGAGCAAATGTCAGCTCCCCTTTCTGAACAGCAGCAAGGGCAAGACTGCTTCACAGCTGCCCAGCCGCCCCTGCCCCGCTACTCCATGAGGCGGCAGCCTGGTGGCCGCAACCTGCCAGAGGGCGCACCTGCTGGGGGGGCCGCCTTTTGGATCATGCCTCGCTCCAGGTACTGCGGCTCCTGGCAGATGTCTGTGAGAGTGGCAAGAGGCAGGCAGCAGTGTGTGTCAGGACGCAAGGCATGGGAGGCCAGCAGAACTGCTTGCTTGCTCCATGTGCTGCGGCTCCTGGCAGGTGTCTGAAGCGTGGCAGAGGTGACAGTGCTGGTCGGGCTTCCAGCCTCGAGCAGACGGCGTGTTGCGCCCAGTCAGGTGCAGCCAGCCGAGCGGCCAATGTGTGCTACACAGTTCATGCAAATGTCAATGAAAGCGCAGCTGCACACCTGCGGTGGACAGGATGGGCCCTGCCGGCACTCGTGCCGCGTTCATGGCTGCCATGACCTCCTCAGAGGTGTGCCGCGCCACCCAGTCCTCGATCACCTGTCCAAAGGGCACGAGGCAGCCTCCGGCAAGTCAGTTGGCGGCTGCAAACGAGCCAGGCCAGGCTGTGGTAAGCACGTGTGCTTCCTAACCGATGGAGCCCAGCAGGCAGGGTGTTACTCAGTTAGACTGCTGCAGTATGGCAGGCCCTGCTCAGCACACAACCGCCACTCACATCCAGGATCTCCCGCTCGTTCTCGCAGCGCAGCGCGTCGGTCGCAAACCGCGGGTTCTCGATGCCTGCAAGCAGCACAGGTGGGTGGCGAGCAGGCAAGAATGGGGTTGCGAGCAGGCAAGAGTGCCGTGCAGTGGCTGCATCTCATTCTCTGCTGGCATGCGTGCACTCTGCAAAACGAATTTTGTATGGTTTTCAAACAGGCCAGTCACCTGTTGCCACACCACTCACCCATGTCTGGCCGCCCCATGGCCCCAATGAGCCGGTTATACACCGAGTTGCCGTTGCCACCGATGATCACATAGACGCCTGCGTGGGTGGCCAGTGGAGGAGGGTGAGCAGCCACATGTTGCTGTGTATGGGCTAGCACAGGTGGCAGCTGGCTGCAGCCCAGGCACTGCCTGGCAATGGCATCATGGCAGGTGCGGAGTGGTGCACACGGGGTGGAGGCTGTGGCTCTCACAAACACGCATACGTTCAAAAAAGGCTGGGTTATCCATGGGGTAATCCATGGGGCTCACCATCCTTGCACTTCCAGGTGCCGCTGGGCACCACCCCCGTGAGCGTGCTGCCGCTGGGCGGCCGGCTCTTGCCGCTCGCAGCGTACTCTGCAGCAAGGCAGTGCACAGAGGGCACAGGCCTCACACTTGCCAGCAGTTCGACAGCCGAGCATGCGTGCGGAGCAGCGTTGCAGAGATCCGCGGCGGCACGCTGCCCCTGCTGTGTTACCTGACACGCAGCCCTCCAGCATGTTGAAGAGGCTCTCGCTGATGGATGCATCCACCACCTGAGGGGGCGGTGAGGCGCACGCAGTTGGCAGCGGCAGGAACGGTTGAGCGCAGCGCAGCGCAGCGTCATGGGTGCTGCCGGACCGGCTACAGGGTCTGCATCTCCCACCCGCGGCAGGCAGCCGGCGCATGGTATCGCCGCCCCTGTCGTTGTGCAAGCATCCAACACATCCATACAAGGCCTACCTGCCCCGCGGCGCCGCCGGCGCTGCGGGTGCGGTGCAGCAGCGCCATGACGGCGCCAAACGCTGCATGCAGGCCCGCCAGGCTGTCGCCCAGGCTGATGTTGGGCCGCACTGGGGGGCGGTCGGGAAAGCCGTTCAGGTACCTGCGATGAGGGAGGGAGAGAGGAAGGGCGGGCAGGCCGAGACAGCAGCAGTGGGAAGCAGCAGCAGTGGGCCGTGAGCGGTTCTGCAAATCATAAGGTGTGGCGATGGAACGGCTCAACTGTGCATTCCGCATGCGGCCCACGGGTGCCATGCACAGCTCATCCCAGCGAGTGTCCACTGCATTAGCACGCCCTGGCAAGTCTTGCCCGGCGCTGCGTACCTGAAGCCGCCAAACGCCTCGCACACGGATGCGTAGCCCGGCAGCTGCGCCTTGGGCCCTGTCTGGCCGTACCCACTGATGCGGGTGTAGATCAGCTCAGGCTTCAAGTCCTTGGGTCCCAGCTGCACCCATGAGCAACCAGCACACGATGGCCCTTGTCACGCACTGGCTGGTCGGGCAGTGATGGCCCAGCGGCACAACCCCAAGCGGCTGGCAGATCGGTTGAATAGAGTTTGCTGCCGAGCGCTGCAAGCACTGCACCTGCGCCCTGTCAACTCACCTGCCAGTTCTCCATCACACCCGGCCGGAAGTTCTCCACAAGCACATCCGCCCTGTTGGCCAGGCGGCGCAGCACCTCCCGCCCCTCCTGGTTGTGCAGGTCAATGGTGATGCAGCGCCGGTTGCGGCCCTGCATTGTTGCGACAAGCGAGGGTAGACGGCAGGCGGGATCATTCATCGAGCGGCAGCACGCGCCCACCAGCATCCAGGCGTTCAGGCCCCGCCAGGGTAGTCACGCTTTGCCAGATCGCCAGAAGAAGCTAAAACACTCACGTAGGAGCGCCACCAGAGGCTGGTGCCGGTTGCGTCTGCCATGCGCAGGTGGCGCAGCGCATCGCCCCGACCGGGCGGCTCCACCTGCGGTCAAGTCGGCAGCAGCATGTGCTGGTTGTTGCTGGGGGTCATCAAACAGTCAGGGTCCGGGTGCACAGGGCAGCAAACCACGCTCAACAGCCCAAGTCTGAGCAGCACCAGACAGCAGCAATCCAACAGCTTCCGCATCACAGCATGGCGCAGCACAGCACACCCCACGTGCAGCCCGCACCTTGATCACGCTCGCCCCAAAGTAGGCCAGCAGCGCGCCACAAAAGTTGCCCGCCACCACTTGGCCCACGTCAACCACCTGCGGCGGACACGTGGGTGCTAGCCAGAGCTCAGAGTGCCTTCGCCAATGCACGGCGAGGGCAACAGATCAGGCACCTCTGCTCAGCATGTGTCGCTACACTGCTTCGCTCACCAATGAACTGAAGTGCCCAACGGGGCACAGCAGCAGTGCGACATACCTTGATGCCCACCAGCGGACCCGACGGCGGCGGCAGCTCCGCCTCGCCGCCCGGCGCCGGCTCGCTGCTGTAGGCGGCGCATTGCTGCAGCTGGCCCGCTGCATGTGTCCATCTGGCCTCCCACAGCGGGGATGCGGGCTGCAGCAGGCGCAGGAGGCCGCCAGCCGCGGGCTGGGCGAGCGGCCGGGCCAGCAGCATGGCAGCGCGAGCTTCCCCAATCAAGCGGATGTGGTGCAGGTTGCTCACTCAATAAGCGATCGCCGATGGGCAGGGGCAAGGGCCATCCAATGCGGGCGCCAGCAGGGCTCTCGCTGGCGAGACTTGTCGGAGCGCCCCCACCCTACCCACCAACCGTGCATCGTGCCCGAAGCGGACTGCGGCAGCGACCAGGTCGCCAGCGAGCTTCGGGCCAGAGTCCCACCATCCCGCCGCGCCCACGAGCGACCGGCGCTGTGCCTAATTCACTCCAGCGACGGAGGGAGTCTCGCAAGAGCTGGGCCGCGCGCTGCAGCGCCCCAGCCAGCGTCCCGACGAATGGGCGGCGGCGGCGGGAGCGGCAGCAGCAGCGCTAGCGCCCCGGCTGTTCCCCGCCACTGAGCAGCAGCGGCAGCAGCAGGCATGGCATACTTCACGCGCAGTCGGGCGCTGACGGAGCACAAGGCGGCGGGCGTGCTGCCCTTCTGCCTGCACGAGGGCACCGTGCTGGTGCTGCTGGGTGCTGAGCCGTGCCGCACTGGCCCCGGCGGCAAGGTGTGTGCTGGGCTGGCTTGTGGGTGCCGGCTGTGTTTGCTGCACTTCTATCAGAGCTGTTGTGCATTGCAGGCCAATCAATGTAGAGGCCACCACACCGTGCCGTGCCCAAACTTGCTGCCCCTCTGTCTTGAATGAGCGCAGCTGTACCGAACCATGTGGCGCGACTTTGGCGGCGGCCGGGAGGCACAGGCGGGTGCTGCCGTTGCTGCTTGGCCCACGTTTTATGGTGTGCAATTGATCCAGCACAGGAGTGCCTTTGGTCCTGCAAGCTCTGCCTACGGCCAAGCAGCGGTATGCTTCCAGCCTGGCTGTCGCCAACCATGTGCCTGACATGCTCGCTCGCTCCCCCCTGGCTTCCTTTTCTGCTCTGCAGGACGAGGATTCAGCGGCCACCGCTGCTCGGGAGTTTGCCGAGGAGACCCTGGGCCTGTTTGGCGACTGCGGCGTGGATGCAGCCAGCGTGGTGAGGCAACGGGGAGGGACTGTGTTGGCACAGGGCGCACCTGCTTTGGCCTGGGTTGGAATGCACGCCAAACGCACAAGTGCTGCGCAGCTGACGTGTGGAGCCTGCTGCTTTTTGCGTCGCGTCACATGCAGGCGCTGGCGGCGGCCACGTTTGAGGCTCGGCTGCGCGATCCCCTGCTGGCGCTGAAGGTGCAGCACAGGGGCCATATCTGCCGGTATCGTTCTGAGCTTGTTAGGCCTGGGTGCAGTCCACGTGGGATTGGGTTTACACCCTTGTGGGTTCAGGTTGCGCAACACACAGATCTCATCATCCTACCTACCTTGGACCTGCAGGTGGTGCACACCCTGGCCAAGGGCAGCTACCACTTCTTCATGACGCAGGCAAGTGCCAATCAATCAGTAACATTGTTTGTGTGCCAGACTTGTGGTATTTGACTGTGCGCCAGGTGTGGTATTGGCTTGCCGATGCCTTCAGGTGGAACTCAACAGCAGTGCCACATGCTGCCAAACGCTCGAGTAAATGACGTGAAACACTCCTGCTTGGCACCGGTGCGCAGACGCCCTTTGTGGCGCCGCTCATGTTTCGGCTGGCCACAGAGCAGAACGCCGCCACACGGGCGGTGGCCGGAGCAGAGAAGAGCGCGTTTGCATGGTGCGTGCTGGATTTGCTTTTGCGGCGCCCTGCGCCCTGCGCGCAGCGGCATGCTCTGCCGGTGGCTGCTCAAACAATGTCACAGTGCAAGATGCTGCAGCCACAAATGTCTGCCCATGCTCTGTGCCCACCCAAACCACCCAATACGCAGGGTGCCACTGCGCGCGGTGCTGGAGTGCGTGGCTGCCACTGCACCTCGCTACTTTCTGGAGTCCCCAGCAGACGTGTGCGGTGGGGAGGGCACCCCGCCGCCCGCCAAGTGTGGCCGCCGGCGCTTCCAGGTGCGCTGCTTGTCTGGGTGCCTACACTACAGGGAGGGACACTGGGCATTGGTGCAGCAGCAGCCCTGTCCGTGGCCGCTCTGTTGGCTGAGGTTTGGCTCGCCCCGCTTTCCCCCGCTCCCCCGCAGCTGCACCCCTGCTTTGCCAACAGCCTTCGCCAGGCGCAGCGGTGCGGCCTGCAAGAGCTGCTGGCACGAGCACAGGAGCTGCCCCTGCCGCCACCGCCACCCCTGCCCAGCCTGCTGCGTGAGCCGGCAGCAGAGCCAGCCGGTTCAGTGCTGGGGGCAGCTGGCGGGGGCAGCAGCGGCGATACTGCGACTGTTCACTCTGGGTCAGCAGCAGGGGAGCAGGCAGTGGCAGTGGCAGTGGCAGTAGAGGCGGCAACTGCAGCAGCAGTGGCAGCAGTGCAGGCAGCAGCAGCCGCAGAGCAGGCAGTAGTGGCTGTGCAGGCAGCAGCGGCGTTGGCAGACACGGTGGCAGAGGCAGCGGCAGCGATAGAGGCAGCAGCAGCTGCTGCGGAGGAGGACGAGGACGAAGATGTCCAGCCATGCGGCCTGATGGACCATTCCTTGGGTCACTGGCTGGCGCAAGCGGAGATCGCGGCAGCGCTAGAGAGCAGCGGGTTTGGCATCCCAGCAGCCGGGGCGGCCTGCCTCCCAGCCGGAGTGCTGCTGCCAGCAGAGGTCCCTGAACAGTTTCTGCCGCTGCCAGGCCTGCCGCCACAGCAGGCAGGCAAGAAGCGGCGGCGCGCGCGACGGCGGCAAAGGCAGAGCGAGCCTGCTGGTGGGCTGCAGCAACCAGATGGTACGGCTGATGCAGCGGCAGTGGGGGCAGCATCGTGGCCACCAGCACTAGCACCAGCACTGGTGGAGGCGGCTGGGCACAGGGCGGGCGCTTGCCTGCCGCCCGCCTCTGCGACCACTTCCAGCCTTGCACGGCCATCGAGCAGTGTAGACACCGCCAGCAGCCTGCGACAAAGCCGCCAGGCGGCGGCAGCTGCAGCTGTTGGTGAAGTGGTGTCGCAGATAGAGCACAACAGCCAGCAGCCGCACAAGCACCGACTGAGTCGCAAGCAGCGGCTGAAGCGGCGGCAGCAACGGCAGCGTGAAGCTGCGGCCGGGCTGGCAGGGGCGGCTGCAGGGGATCCCGGTGGAAATAGCCATTGCCAGGCAGCTGCCACCGCTCTGCAACCAAGCAGCCCGGAAGCCTCGCCGGCTGCTGCACCACCACCGCCGCCGCAGCACTGGCACCATGCAGCCGCGGAATTGCAGGCCGAGCTGTTCCAGCCCCGCCTGCGGCACAGCAAGCGGCTGCGGCTCCAGGTGGCGGCGTGACGGCCAGCAAAACTGTAGGTTGCGCCTCCTGGACTTGTACCATATCTACGCAGTGTACTGGCACCGTGGTGTAACATGCAACCGAGCGCGCTTAGCAACGCGACAGGCAGGAGCGTGGATTGCAGCAGCACGTACCTTGGCAGCCCAGGCTAACGCGGGCCGGCATTTGTCACGCATGCAGCGCCGGGAGGGGACAGGTTGGCACGCACAGCGGCAGCATCATCGTCAGAAGAACTATGGGATATGGACTGACAGTGTGGTGCAAGAGGAATGGACGACACACCTGCTGGGCGGCAATTCGCCCCGTGACGGAGAAAAGTGCGCGGCGGCGGCGGCGGCGGAAGGCGCCCCATGGAACACATGGGCCGCGTGATTGCACAGGCGCTTTGTTCCCTGCCTCTTTGCAGCAGTTGACGTTGCTTGCTCAGGCCCCTCCGCGCCCCAAAGGTTCAGCAGCGCGATGCGACCCCACGTGCTGCTGGGCTTGGTGCTGCTCTCTGGCGCTGCGGCACTACAGGAGGATGAAGTTGGGATGTCGGTGATCAGCCCCGCCACGGTGCGAGCAGAGCAAGCAAGAGGGTGCCGTCCACAAAGCACGGGCAGACCGCGGGAGGGCCGTCCCGGTCATGGCATGCCTATGAATGGTTGATAATTGCCTTAGCGCCTCGCGGGCCGGCATTGGCCAGTGTTCGCGCTCCTCCTTCGGGCGCCGCCGCTCATGCCCCCGCCGCAACTGCCACCCACCCGTGCCCCGGCACCCTGCAGCCCGACTACCTGAAGCCTCTCGACTCTAACTTCGTCGGACAATACGAGAACCTCAAGACGCTCGAGACCCTCAGCCGCCCGTTTGTGGTGCTTGCTTCCACTGACGAGCAGCGCATCTACCGGTGCGCATGTGGGGGTGGCGCCACTGCCCGCCGCTGCTGCCTCCAGCACTGAACGCGCGCTGCCGGCTGCCATGCTGTGCCCTGGGTTGGTGGCCAGCGATTTGCCCCGCCGCCGCAGTGCTCTAACTGGCTGTTGCACCCTGCAGGTATGGCAACTTCTCTCAGAGCATCCCAGTGGACACAGCCATGTATCATGCCATGAAAACCTACCTGCACAGGTGTGGCGCTGCCCGGCTGCCACCCCCAGGCAGCTCTGCACGGCCCTTGCCCGTTGGTTGTTGCAGCTGTGGTCTATCACCGCCGCCTGACCGTGCCACTGCTGAGGCCAAGACAGTCACCCGCCTGCCTGCCTGCCTGCCCACCGTGCAGCACCCTGGGTTTGTACGGCACGTGCCGCGTGTGGGCCCTGGGCGGCGCTGGCGGCGAGCCCGCTCTGAACGAGGCTGAGAAGCAGGATGGGCTAAACAGCTTCTTGGACGCGGCGGCGGCGGCAGTGGAGCTGTCTCAGGGCGATCCAAACCTGAACGCCGAGCAGCGGGCGGCGGTGGCACAGGTGGGCAGGGCGGGAGGGCCGCAGGTCGACGGGAGTTGTGCCCCAGCCGGCATCTGCTTCCATGTCCCAGCTGCTGTTGCTGCTGCACTGTGCCGCTGTTTCGGGTGATGGCGGCACGGGGTGCTTGCAGTCAATGGCATGCCTGAGCTTAGCCCACCACCATCACAGCCACCTGCGCTCCAAAAGACCTGCACCTGGACTGCATCACCCTGGTTGCGCTGCTGCCTCTCGCCGCCTGCCCGTTGAGGCTCCTGCCACCGCTCCATGCATGGGCCGGCCTGGCACCTGGATACACCCATGCCCACAGGCATTGCGGGGTGCCGCTCTTCGCTGCACACTTGAGCTCATCATGAAGCCTGAGTACCATGTCTGCAGATCACCAAGGAGTATGTTCGCTTGGTGGAGGAGGCCGCAGCCGACGGCTTCAACGCCACCGCATGCACCCAGGGCATGCGCAGCCAGAAGGACGCAGTGATGGCGCTGGTGACGGAGGCTGCCGAAGCACACTGGAGCAACCTGCAGGCATGCTCGGTACCAGTTGGCTGCCCCGACCTGCTGTGCCAATGCCGCACCTGCTGCTGTGCGCCTGCTCACCGTATGCTGCAGCACCCCGCTTCCTTTTGGCACACCACTCAGCAGCATTGCCATTCCCATATGTCCTTGTTTCGCAGGCTGCCATCAAGAAGGTGAAGACGGAGGCAACGGATGAGGAGTGGGCGCAGGTGCTGGTGGCGGTGCCCACCGGTGCAACGCCCCAGAAGCTCAACATCGAGTATGGCAAGCCGGGGGCCTAGTTATTCCCATACCATAGGGCGGGTTCGGCATGCTAGCGCGGTATGCTGTTGATGGGGTCTGGGATACTGTACATGGGCGCTGTCGTTCGGGCCAAGGCGCTTGCTGACCGCTCCTCGGCAAGCCCTCCTCGTCAAAGCACTCCTGCGCTCACACCTCCCCGCCCCTTGCGCCGCCTGCCATTCAGGAGCCTGGCTGCATGCCATTGGCGGCGAGCCTGAGAGCCGCCAGGTCTACTCGGCAGTGGGGGTGTTTGACGATGCAGGCATCTTGGCCGCCCTGGCAACCAAGGTGCGGCGGCGGCCTGCATGCCATGTCGTGTGCATGCCATGCACAGCATGCAGGCTTTGCATGCGCTTGCATACACAGACGTACAATGCAGCAGGAAATTAAAGCCAGCAGCAGCAGCAGCAGCAGCAGCAGCAGCAGCAGCAGCAGCAGAGCTGGCTGAGCCAACAAGCCCAGTTGCATCGCGCTCCGCTCCAGCTGACAATGCTTGCCACCCATCGCTGCCTCTCCGCATGCAGGTCACCGACTCTGAGCTGTCAACAGACTTTTTCAACAACCGCACACGCATGTGGTACGATCTGCTGGGCGATGTGGCAGAGGCGCACGTCGGCCGTATCTACAGCGGCTTCTGAGTATTGTAAAATGTGCCGTGCAATCTGCCCTTCAGCCTATCGTACTGATTTTGTCCTGCTCGGTTTTGCCACAAGCCTGAAGTTGAAGAAAGTTACCGTTTCGATACCGACAAACCTCACCGCACGGCCTGATTGACTGACTTCTGTATCCAGCTGCTATATCTGTTCATCTGTAACACTGTAAATCCATGCCGGCGCTAGCCAACATGGTGGGAGGAGCAGGCTGCCCAAGCAGCAGTGGTCGAGCAGGAGTGCCCGCCCGCCTCCCAGCTGGCGCTTCATGAGTGCTGCCTGAAGCTGTGTGGAGCATTATATACTGTCTGTTTGTGGCATCACAACACATCATGGTTCATGAAAGCTGTGGATCAACAGCATGCACACCAGAAGCAGGGGCAGATGCATCGGCAGCCGCGTTGAAGCTGGCTGCATCCACCCGCATGGGCGGCGCCCCCAGCAGCTTAGCCTGGGCTCACTTGCTCTCCTATTCCTTCTGCCGTTTTGCCAGTGTTTGTTGTGATCGACGGACAGGCTGCAGTAGCTCTCAGAAGCAGAACCACAAACTCCTCTACCCACCCTCCCCACCCCACGCCCCACCATGTCTGCCACCAACCGCCAGCTCAAGGAGCGCGGCGAGCGCCTGGCCGAGGCGGCCAGGGAGGCCCGCCAAGAGGCGGCCTCCGACCTGGCTGCCCAGACGGGCGGCTTTGGCGGCGAGCGCCTGACCCAGGAGACCACAGGTGCGACCTGGGGGATGGGCTCGGTGCTGGCGGCCCGCTGCCTGCTGCTGCCGCCGCGGTCCAAGGGCCGCCGCCATCTGAGCGCTCAAACAGCTGCCGCCGCGCTCGCCGTTCTGATTCCAGCGAACGACATTGCTGCTTGGCATTTGAACTGCATCCCACTTACCCCCCTAATGCAGGGCCCTATGGAACCTACGCCAAGGGCGGCAGTGAGACAGGCATGCTGGGCGGCATGGGTGCCGCCGCCGCGCCGCCCGCCCCCGGCGCCAAGCCCGACGTGTCGGCCCGCCTGACGCAGGTCGGGGGGAGGGTGATGGCAGAGGTTTGGGAGATGGCATGCATGGGCAGTGGGTGGACAGTGCCAGCCGCAGCAATGCGCCAAACCCGGCCCCAGCCTGCATGGGATGCAGGCAAGGTGACCTTGCAAACTGCCGCCTGCCACACACGCTGCACAGCTAAGCTGCACAGCTCCCTTCAGCATGCCACCTTTTGCCGCTCTCCGCAGGAGACCACGGGCCCCGCCGGCGGCTACGCCTCCTACCAGCCCGGCACCCCGACCCGCCAGGTGGGGGCTGGGTGCATGCCGACCTGCTTGCTTCCATGACTCAGCTGATTAGCTTGTCATCTTGCGCTTGCATAGCGCAGCAACCCCCGAAGCACTTGCATCCTGCTGCCCTGAGGTTCGATTGAAAGATGTCTCAGACCCCTCCCCAACACTGTTTGCCTCGCGCAGGCCCCCACCGCCGCCGGCGCCCCCGGCATGGCGGCCCCTGTGGGCACCATGCCCTCGCCCGCCGCCCCGCTGCAGACCGCTGGGCCTGGCGCATCCATCGGCACCCAGCCGGGTGCAGGTGTGCAGGGTGTGTTGGGTAACATTCTGCCAGTTGCTTGCTGTGCACTCCCAACAGGTGCCAATACCAGTGTGCACGCGCCCCGCCTTGCCTCAACTGATCCCCTTGCAACCCCCTCCTCACCTGCTCAGCAGGCGCCGGCGTGCAGAAGTCCCCCAGCGAGCAAGGCCTGCACGAGCCCTACCCCCGCAGCATCCAGCACGGCGGTGAGCTGAGCTGTGCCTGTTCCAGCTGCGATGTCAAACCCTGCTCATTGTGTTGCCACTGTGCAGAGTCTTGTGCTTTGAAGGGCCTAGAAACAGCATCGCCATCACTATAACAGCAGCCTTGTGAGCCCGCGGTCGCCTTCTGTTGCCTATGCAAGCGGCCGCGCCCCTATTTGTCCCACAGTTCAGTCACAACCTCACCGTGCCATCCGCTTCTTTCCATCCCTGCAGAGGAGCTGTTCCCGCAGGCACGTGCCCACGCTCGCGAGGACTTTGAGGCGGAGGAGGGCTATGCTGGGGAAGAGCAGGTGGGCTGGCTGGCTGGCTGGCTGGCTGGGTGACTGGCTGGGTGGCTGGCTGGTGCCTGTGTTCGCCACAAGGAGGTTTCAGGGCTGGCTGCAACATACAGTTAGCGGGCGGCACTTGCAATCTTGCCGCCCGAATGTAGAAGTGTCCTAGGCAGGCACCGCTAGCAGGCACCATACTTAGGCTGGCCCTACTGTTCCCAGAAGTGACTGCTTCGATGGCGGCAGCAAAGGGAGTGGGCAGGGAGGCCCTGCACATTGCACTGAGTAGCCCTATGGCCCACTGGGTGCGAGTGGGCAGCTGCCTACGCAAAGGTCCCAGGCCTGTCCGGCTTAGCAGCAAACCTGCCCAGGCCTTTGCTTCTGGGCAAGGCGCTTCCTGCTCGCCTGCTGAGCAGCTGCTCAGTGCAGCGTTGCGCGATCTGGCACAGGTCGGGGTGACCCTGTTCTGCTACGCAGCTGCTTGGAAGTCGCATTCATTTTCATGCTTGGGCACTGGTGCTGTGTGGCTCAGGAGCCTGTCAGTCACGGTTGGCTGGCCGTTGAGCGCTGCCCTGGAAACATTGGCACGCGACACGCTTCAGGGGGAGTGGTTTCGCCGGTCTCTGGCCGTCTTCTTCTGCGGCTGCAATGCCAGCCTGGCCTCCAGCCCAGCACCTGGCATTGCAGCAGGAGGAAGCTGTGTCGAGTCCGGCGCGCTCAGCTACCGATGACTGGGCACAGCTAACGGAGGCTGCGGTCAGGAGTGCCAGTTGAGCACGCATAGTTGACTGCGGTTGTGGTCCGCAGCAGGTGACTGGCATGCTACCGCTGTCTGGATCAGCTTGCGTGTCGTGCATGCCTTGCACCTGTTCTACACCGCCTGCACCCAGCAGCGGCAGAGAGCAGCTGCAGGGCATGCAGTTCGAGCTGATCCAGCATGCGGTGTGCCACAGCGGCTCCCACTCCCTCACAGGGACCCTTGAATCACTGGGTCGCCGCCGCAGCGGGGTGTTAATACAGTGTGGCGCCTAATCCTGGAAGCTCTTCAGCGATTGTAGACAGGTAGTTGAGCACAGCCAGGCACAGCTGTGCCCGCGTGTGCACATGCTGGTGCGTGCCTGTGCCTTGCTTGCCTGGTGCCACACGCTGGCAGCCACAGAGCCGGGAAAGGCTGAGGAGGTCGGCGGAGGTTGCCTACCCTGCAGTCCCTCAGCCTACGGAAAGAAAGCCATTTCGAGGCAATGGAACACTGCTGATGAACCAGCTGGCTCATACACATGTTGAGTGTCTCACTCTGGCCTGCAGGTGCCGTCTGGGGCAGCCACGGGCGCTGCCACTTGGGGCAAGCAGGTGAGGGGGGCAGCATGGCTGCACCACAACACGTCGATCTTACCATTCTCACGTCACACATCTGTTGCTGCGCACACAGCCCTGCTTTTCTAACGTGCTCGCCCTTCGTTTGACTGACTTTTTTGTCTCGCCTTGCCATTCTTCCGCAGGAGCCGGAGGGGGACCTGGAGAAGACCACACGCAGCCGCGTGGCGGAGCACGTGCTGGAGCCGCAGATGGGCGGAGAGGGTGCCGTCAAGCGCGCCGGAGGAGCCCAGGTGAGCGCATTAACTTTGGCTGGCACCTCACGAAGGTTGGGACGTGTTGGGGCCAGGGATGCGAGGAGGCAGAGCTGCGAAACTTCACTGCATGGTATGGTGTTGCATGCTGCCATGCCACCCCTTGCGCCCAGCCCTCCCGTTCTCTCACCCACCCCCTCACAGTACGATGAATCTGGCCTGCCCGGCGGCTACGACGTGAGTGGCGCTGCCGGCGAGGCGGCCGGGCGCGCCAAGGGCGCCGCTGCCGGCGCGGTCGAGAGTGCTCGTGGGACAGCTGCCGGGGCTGCCGAGGGTGCAAAGGGTGCCGCTGCCGGCGCTGCCCAGTCTGCTCGCGAAACTGCCGCTGGTGCAGCTGAGAGCGCAAGTGAGACGGTTGCCGCTGCCCAGGACAAGGCAGCCGGCGTGGCCCAGTCTGCTCGCGAGACGGCCGCAGCCGGCACTGAGGCGGCCGCCGAGGCGGCCGGCCGTGCGACCGGCGCGGTGCAGGGCGTGGGCCAGGCGGCCGCTGAGGGTGCTTCCAGCGCCGCTCAGTCTGCCAAGGAGACAGCCGCCAGCACGGCTGCCGCCGCCCAGGAGAAGGCGGCTGGCGCCGCCCAGGCTGCCAAGGAGACGGCAGGGGGGGCTGCTGAGTCAGCTCGCGCTGCGGGCGCTGAGGTGGCGGGGCGTGCCAGCGAGGCGGCTCAGGTGGGTGCCTCTTGTTTGCAGGCTGCTTGCTGCATGGACGAGGTTGTTCAAAATTGGAAGGGCAAGCACGTAAGACAGCAAACAACACAGCACAGGTACAGCAGTCTGCCACTGTCAACAAAGAACCGCACACGATCCCATCCCTGCCCACCCTCTGCCCCTGCCTTCCCTGCAGGCTGCCAAGGAGACAGCTGCCGGCACTGCCGCAGCCGCCCAGGAGAAGGCGGCTGGCACTGCCCAGGCGGCCAAGGAAACCGCCGCTGCCGGCACTGAGGCGGCAGCCGAGACGGCCGGCCGGGCGGCCGGCGCTGTGCAGGGCGTGGGCCAGGCGGCGGCTGAAGGTGCTTCCAGTGCCGCTCAGTCTGCCAAGGACACGGCTGCTGGGGCTGCTGAGGCAGCGCAGCAGCAGGCAGCCGGTGTGGTGGAGACTGTGCGCCAGGCGGCGGCGGCTGTGAGTGAGAAGGTTGGCGAGGTGGTGCAGGTGAGTGGCGGGCTCGGGATGATCGTTTTTCGGCTTGCCGCTCGGCAGCTGAGCTGCGCTTGCAAGCACGAACGCCTGCCCAGCTGCGGCATCCCCTTACCCCCTCTTCTGCTCAGTTTCCTGCTTTGAGCAGCTGACCGCCCTAGCCACCTCTGCCTGCTGATCGCCTGATCACCTGACCACGGCATGCCGACTGCTTCTGCCCCAACTGTTGTCTCGCTTGCAGGCTGTCAAGGAGAAGGGTGGCATTGCACCTGAGGAGAGCGTGGCCCAGGGCACCGCCCGCAAGACAGGTGGGCAGGCAGGGAAGCAAGGAGGGCCCTGCTGCACTGCTCCGGAGAGCAGCAGTTTTTCGATTGCGTGCACCTGCCGTGGGTCCTGCCAGCCATCTCAATACATTGCGCGTCCACTTCACTGTTTCGCATTCCGCCCGCAGGCGAGGCTGCTGAGTCAGCCGCCCAGGTGGCCTCCGACACCACCGCCGCCGCCCAGCAGAAGGCGGCGGACAGCGCGGCCGCCGCCCAGGTGGGCAGCCATCGATGCTGCACTCCAATGCGGGTGATTGTTGGCGGCTGCATATTGGCTGCGGCAGCTCACACACCGCACTACCCACACACCTGCAGCCCGACCTTCCCTTCCCTCCCTGCGCCCAACAGGAGACTGCCGCCGGTGCCGCCCAGTCCGCCCATGAGACGGCCGCCAGCGCCACAGAGCGCGCCCGCCAGGCCGCCGCTGAGCAGGTGCGCACTCGTGCATGTCAAGAGGTCATTAGCAGGCATCACATTGGCATACTGTCAGCCAGACTGTGACGGCGTCCACCGCTGAAAGGGTGCGCGGATGCCTCTGCAGTGGCAGGTGGCACACTGTGACATGCCATCATGCAGGCCGTGGCATGTCAGCAGGGCGCTTCTGTGCGTTGTGCAAGGTTCTGTGCAGCGCCAACCAGTCACCCCCTGCCCAACCCTTCTCTGTGCAGGCCGAGCGTGCCAAGGCCGCCGCCTCCTCCACGGCTGCCGCCGCCCGCGACAGCGCCGCCGCCGCTGCGGAGCGCGCCCGCCAGGTGGCCGCTGAGCAGGTGAGGCGCAGGCCTCTGTGCTTCGATGCACAATCATTGTGGCCCAATGAGCCAGCAGGCATGCGGCAGCGGGCAACTGCAATTTGCAGAGGCAGCTTGTGCCCAGTAGCACATCATCCCACCCTCCCTACCCCCATCC
>VIYQ01001688.1:0-20622 GCA_009928355.1 Chlorella sp. CH2018
TAGCAGGTGGGCAGCAGGCTAGCAGTTGTGGTGCAGGCTAGCAGGTAGGCAGCAGGCTAGCAGTTGTGGAGCAGACGCAGGACAGGTCACGCCCTTGTGACATGGCGGGAATCGCGCTGAGCAGCCGTCCTCATTCAACGTTTGGGACAAACAAGCACGCAAGTGCCGCACTGACGTGCTTGTCGCGGCTGCCCAGGCTGTCCAGGCTTCAAAACAAACACACAAACTGTCCACAATCACAAAACAGGCACTCACGTGCTTGTCGCGGCTGTCCAGGAAAGCGATGTCCACTACGTGGGCATCGGGGGGCACCTGCAATTGAGAAACACAAAGGAGGAGGAGGGAGCCAACCAATTGGACATGTTGAGAGCGGTTGGGCTGGGTGGGTTGGCGCTGCTTCCTGGCGGGGGCAGGGCGGTGCGCCAGGAAGGCAGGCGACCTGCCTTCGTGCCATGCAATGCGTGGGTGCTCCGCAAGGCCAATTTGTGCGCAACTAGTGTGTGTTCAACTGCACTGTTCTCAGCCAGACACCCGCAAGCCTGCACCGCACCTGCACAGTGGCCTTCTCCCAGCCGATGCCGCCGGGGATGACGCTCTGCAGCGGCACCACGTTCTTCTCTGCGGCAGGGGAAGCACACACGGGCGCGACGTTTGTTGGGAGGCGGAACAATAATAAGAGGGTGCAGTCTCAGAAGGGGTTGCCACACTCTGCAGCGGCACCCCATTCTTCTCTGCAGCAGGGGCTTAGAAGTGAACGCAGGGGTGCATAATGCTGGCATTGGCAAGCTGGCATGTTGCGGCCAGAAGGCATGCATGCACAGGATCGCAGCCACTTGACCGCCCCTGCCGGTTGACCGCCCTGGCCGGCAACTGCATCTGGCAGCAACTGCATTGGCTGTGACTCACCTCCGTGCGTCCAGCGGTTGAAGCCGACCGATGCAAACACCTCCGGCCGGCCACGCAGCGGCGTCTCATCTACAGGGCAGGGCGGTTGGCGGGTGGGTGTTGCTGTGTGCACATGAACCCAGTAAACAAGCAGCACGCTGCCCAGCACAACTGGCAAAGCCAGGGAGCATCTCATGTGTGTCAAGCAATCCGCAGCCATGTGCGGCCGGCAATCCGCAGCCATGTGCAGCCAGCAACCCACAGCCATGTGTGTCAAGCAACCCACAGCCATGCACCTGGGTTGTAAAAGATGTCCACGGGCTGGCCCGCCACCGGGGTGATGGGCTGGGTGAAGAGCACGCGAGAGCGCAGCTCGCGCCGCCGCCGCCCCGCCATGGCCTGCGGTTGAGAGGGCATGGATGGCACGGGGCAGCATGGGTGGCACACATTCAAGGCCAAGAGTGAGAGTGTAGCACCGCCTGTGCCGCCGCCGCCGCCCTGCCGTGGCGTGCAAGCAGGGCGCAGAAAGGGAGGTTAAGGTGCGTTATCAAGCACTGCACATAGTCTGCAGTCAAGCATGCAGACTGCATGAACTCATGACCAACTGCTCGTGCAGCCGTGTGCCATCCAGCCCCAGACAAGAGGCAGACGCCCCACAGGCAGCAGACGCCTCACAGGCAGCAGACGACTCACCTTGACGTGTGCCTTGTCTAGCGCCCGCTTGGCGGCCAGCTCCTCCTGGTGTGCCGTCTCAGTCTGGGTGGCGGCATCCAGCGCCTCGTACACCAGCTGCACCAGCTTGTCGCCTGGAGGTGGGAGGGAGGGAAAGATGAAGTTCATGACCTAAAGGTGAGGGAGAGTTGAAGACAGGCCTGGTCTGGTGGCGTTCGACGGCTCGAACACCAGCTTGTCGCCTGCCGCAAAACACAATGCAGGGAGCCGTGCTGCAAGGCGCGTCTGGCGTGTGCGCTTGGTGGCTGCAGCGTTCTGCAGAATGAGTTCATAGGAGCACTCCACACGCAGCACAGATGCCGCGCTCAGCTGACTGCAGCAGCAAAGCAACACGCATATCACAGGCAAACATGCCCACCTGAGGCGCACTCCTTGAGCAGGGTGTGGAAGTCGCGGCCCCTTTGGCATCCTACCCTCAGTCCACTGAAAGCAGAGCAACACAATATGCATGCGACCCGCAAACTCACCAGAGGCGTACTCCTTGAGCAGGGTGTGGAAGTCGCGCCCGCCGTTGTTGTCCCACACCGCCCGGCGGTCGTCGGTGAACACATAGTCAAGCATGGCGGCGGTGGCCCAGGCGGGCACCTGCAAGTGAAGGGACGGCGGAGCTCATTGAACAGTGGTGGAACATGTGGAGGCGGCGGTGCGGCGGTGGCCCAGGCGGGCACCTGCAGGTAAAGGGATGGGTTGAGTGTTTCGAGGGAAACGCCGTGGGAGGCATGCAGGCGGCAGTGCTGGTGGCGGTGGCCTCGGGAACCTGGATGATCAGGGGAACAAAAGTGGGTGTGCTGTCAACCAGGTGCTATGTGCCACCCAGCATGCCATCGGTGCTGCGCAGAAATATGTTGATGCAGCCCTCACCCGCTTGTGCTCACCTCAGCCCCCACCCACTGTCCGGCCGGCAGCCTGTACTTCTGCACTTGCGCGTCGCTGAGCGGCTGCATGGCAATCACGCGCTTGTCCTGCATGGAGAGGGAACATTGTGCAGGTACGTTCAGCAGAGGGGCTACCGCGAAACATTGTGCAGCTGCAATGCAAGCGCATGCCTGCAGCTGCACAGGCTGCACAGGCACAGCTGCGGCACCTTGCCCGAGCCGCACCTTGAGCCACCAGCCGTCGTAGCCCACATGCACAAAGACGGGCGAGGTGGAGCCGCGCAGCGGGCCAGACGCCTTGTTATACACAAGCATGCCAGTGCCGCCTGCAGGGGGGAGCGAGGGCAGGGGTATGCAAGTGAGGCCCCGCACCAACGGCGGCTGTCATGCTGTGGGTACGGAGGCAGGGCCAAAGTAGTGAGTCTACCTGCGCGGCTGGCTGCGCCTGCTGTGCACCAGCAGCACGGGTCAGCCCGCGCAGCACACAGCATCACCAGCAGCAGCACAGGCAGTACAGCAGCAGCGCAACGCATCGCAACAGCAGCAGCACATCATCACCAGCAGCAAAGAAGTCAACTGCACTCACCGGCCTCAGGCACACCCTCGGGCCAGCCATACACGCCGTCCTTCTGCTGCGCAGACACAATCTGCTGCAGGGCGGCGCCGCGCCGCTCCGCGACCACAGCGCGCGCCTCCTGCAGCGGTGAAAGAAGTGCACAAGGCAGGAGCAATGAGCGATGGACATGGCGTCTGAAGGGTTCAGGATGCCAAGCGCCTGCCGTTCACCCTCTAACTGCATCAAATCAAACTCAACAACCTGCATCAAACCCTTGCCCCAAACCCACCAACCCACCTCCAGCAGCTGCGCGCGGCGGCGCTCGTGGTAGGCAGCGCGCGCCGCCTGCGCCGCCTCCTGCGCCTGAGCCATCCACTCAGCATAAATGCGGTCCTCTTCGGCTTGCAGCTCCTGTGAAGAAGCCATGCGTGATTGGGGGCACAGCGCGGGGTTAGTGTGAAATGAGGTGGTCGGGTGTGCCGGAGCAAGCGGCAGCGTGATCACTCTGCGTGCTTCAAGCAGCTGGAGCTCCGCACAAGCCGGACCAGATGGCACGAGCTCATGGCAGCTACATGCAGGCACAGCAAGCATTCAAGCATAAGCAGCCGCCAGGCACAGAAGTGCACACACTCCAAGCTGCTGCAGCCAGCCCAGGCACTGACGAGATGACGCACAGCCACAAACCCACATGCAACCAGATAGCATGGGCTCTGGGCGGCTACATGCAGCTTCTCACCGCCAGGCGCTGCCGCTCGTACGCCTCCAGCAGCTGCAGCCGCTTCATTTGCAGCTCCTGGAGCGTAATGGCGCCAGACAGCGTCAGCTGGAAGTCGCGAGAGCTGCATGGGGTGAATTGGTGCATGGGGTGGATGGGGAGCATGCGTATGGGCAGGCTGCTTAATCCACAGGCTGCTTCAGCTGCAGCCCAGGCGCCAGACTGCCTACCCAAGCATCCAGCTGCGCTGGACGGCGGTGCCCATCATGCCGGCCAGAGCTGCCAGTCAGGGCAGCAGCGCGGCCTCCGCCTGCCTCCCGCTTCACAGCCAGGCAGTTCTAAGCCACCCCAAGTGGGAGGCGGCTGCCAGACGTGTGCTCACCCATTGTTGTCCACGGCCCCGCTGTTGCTGTCCATGGTCACAAAGTCGATGCGGGACAGCAGCTCCGGCAGGGCCAGCTCCACCTGCACACAGAGGGAAGGAGGCATTGTTGAAGAAAGGGCATCAGTGCCAAATCGCAAGCTTGATGTGGGACAGCGGTCCATCTGCACACAGAAGGAAGGAGGCGATGTTGCCCACCAACCCAATGCTTGCCTCGATTGCATGCGGCGCAGCATCTTGGCACCTCATCTCAACTCCTGACCTGCCCATCAACCCCCAAGGAGGCATGGTTGCCCCTGCAAACCCACCTGCCACCAGTCGCCGCCGGCGCCATTGCCCGCCAGCTCCTCGCAGCGCTGCATGGGCAGCACCTCCATGGTCTCCCACTTGTTGAAGCCGACCTGTGAGCGTGAGGGGTGGCATGGGGTTGTGAGCAGATCGGCAGAGGGAGCGCTGCATGGGCAGTGCCTTTGTGCCGTCCCATGTGTGCAGGAGCAGCGCCTCCCATGATCTCCCCCCGGTTCAACCGAGCTGCAGGCTGGTAAACCCAGCGCGGCGCAAGCACAGCGGGTGGGCAGAGCGGGGCAACCAGCCAGCACCCGACTGCACGCGTGGCGCTTGCAAGCGGTGCACACGGGGCCCAAACCAGAAGCATGGCAGCCACACAGGAAAATCCCACCCGCTGCCCCTGCACCCACCTTGAGAGCCACATTGGCGTTGCCAGGCAGCGGGCCCTTGCTGCGGTCGTAATAGATGGTGCAGGTTGTGCCCACCGGCACCCCCTGCCCCGGCTGCGAGCTCTCCGGCAGCGTGAACACTGCCCTGCCAGCCGCGCGAGCCGCCTCTGCAAGGCGGGCCAGCTGCTGAGCCGAGGGCAGGACCTCGGGGACCGCCGGCTTGGCGGGGGCGGCGGGCGGCGCCTCTGCCTTGAACTCGGCGGCGATGGCAGCGGGCACGTCGCGCGTGGCGGCCAGCTCAGCGGCTGCGGCCTCCACCTCAGCGGGGACGTTGGAATAGCGCGCTTTCACCTGGAGAAGCAGTAAGACAATTGTAAAAAGGGGGGAAGGGGCACAATGTGCTGTTGAGTGAGGGCACGCATGGTGTTAAGAGCAGCGCATGTTGGCCTTGCAGCCTTGAATTTGGTTTCAGAGGAAGCGCGCTAGCAGGGAGTGGCAGCACTGGCGACCAACCCTTTGCCTCCCCTGGTGGTGTGCCGCAGCAAGTGCTGCATGCAATCATGCCTTGAACCCACTGCCCGACCAACACACAAGCACCCACCTCGCGAAGCTTGGCCTCGGCAGCCTGCCGATCCGCCGCCAGCTGCACCAGCAGCTGCTGCAGGGCCTCGTTCTCAGCCTGTGGGAGGCGAACGAGGAGAAGCAGTTGTCATTTGGCAGAGTGTTGTGCTGCAGGGCCAAGTGTTGGGCCTACCGGCGGCGGAGCAGAAGACGCACTTGTGCAGCTCCAGCTGCTGCTGCGCCTCGCCCACCTCCGCCTCGCAGCCCCCATGTACCGCACACCAATGGCTGCCATCGCTGCCCAGCAACTGGAAACCCACCTTCAAGCGCTGCAGCTCCAGCTGCTGTGCCTCTCCCATCTCTGCCTTGCGAGCGGCACGGGCCATTGCATCAGCCCGTGCCGCCTCCCGAGCCATCTCAGCCACCTCATTCTCAGCAGCCTGGATCATCCTGCAGGGCAGAACGCAGGCACAAGACATGGCTACTGAGCAGAGCCACTCAATCAGGGAGCAGTCGCCAGCGCCCACCTCTCACGGGGGCCACCTACCAGCACAGAGCAGGCGGACACATGACATGCACAGGTGCTGGCTTCCCTCCGTACCGCTTCCTTGACCACCCCAACAGACCCCTGTTCCTCTCCCTCTCATTGCCTGCTCCACCTGCATCAAACCCCCGCTGCGGAAACAAGTATTCGCATGCATACGCTCACTCCCACCCCACTCACTGCTTGGCGGCTTCCGGGTCCACGGCTTTGGAGGAAGCCAGGCGCGACGCAGCCAGCGCCGCCTGCTTCTCCTCAGCCAGCTTGCGTGCCAGCGTGCGTGCCGCTGAAATCTTGGCTGCCACTGCCAGCTTGGCCTCAGCGCCGGTCTGCGGCGCGGCAGGCACAGCAGGCGCGGCGGGAGCGGTGCGTGCTGGCGGGCCGCCGCCGTTGCCGCCGGACGCGGGCTTGGGGGCTGGGGCGGCCGCCTTTGCCTGAGCGCCGCCGCCGCTGGCGCCGGTGCTGCCGCTGGTGCTGCCGCCCTTCTGGCTGCTGGCTGCCGCCTTCTTGGAAGCGTCAGGCTCTTCCGAGGCCAGGCCCAGAGCCTGCATCACCCCCTTGATCAGCGCTGGCTCACTCTCCTTCTCCTTCTTCTCCTGCTTCTGCTCCTTGGCAGGCTCAGGAGCCTCCTTCTTGGGTGCTGCCGCCGCAGCTGGCGCCGCTGCCTCGCTGCCCTTCTTGGCAGCAGCGGGCTGCGCCTGCTGCGCAGCACCGCCCGCCTGCTGCTGCGCTGCCGCCGCCGCTGGGGCCGCGGCAGGCGGCGACGCCTTGGTTGCTGGCGGGTTGGCAGCGGCCTTGGAGCCGCCGTTAGCTGCGGCCGGTGCCTCTGTCTTGCTGGCTGCCGCACTGCTGCTGCTGCTGCTGCTGTCGTCGCCGGAGCCGGACTTGAAAGGTGGCGGCACCTTCAGGGCGCGCACAGGCAGCGGCCCGGAAGCGCGGCGGCGGCCGCCGCCCGGCGTGGCCGTTCGCAGCGGCGTGCCGAGCAGCGCCGACCGTGCACTGCCTGCAGCCTGCATGGTGCTGCGGTTGCTTGCCGACCTTGCTGGCGGGCCGGTGTGGGCTGATCGCAGCTGCCGCGGCCGGCAGGTGCTGGCGCAAGCGGCGGGGGTGGGGCGCCGCAGGGGCGGTGCGCCGCTGCAGGGGCGGTGCCGGGGCAAACCACAAGGTTGATGACTCTGTGCACTGCCCACAAGCACGTGATGGCCACGCCCAGCGCGCCCGTGCGCCCGGGAGTGCGCGGCGGCTGGCGCAAGTGCAGCACGGCTGCCCAGCAGGGGAGGGGCCCGTAAGGGCGAGCCTGGCGTGCACCGGCACAATCGCACTCACCCTTGCTGCCCCTCCTGCTGCCCTCGCGCCCGGCGATGGGCCGAGAGCGGACCCAAGCACTGGCTAAGGCGCCCAGCAGCGGCTTGTGGGTCGCTCACGAGTGTCGAACGCTGTCTTGGTTGCGATCTGCGCCAGGGGAGGGCAATGCACGCCATCTAGGTGCCCCACCGCCGCTGCCCGCCTGGCGGCCACCGCTCCCGGGTCAGCTTGGTGCAACTGGGCCTCTGATCTATGCGGCTCAGGGAAGTGCCTCAACTACAACCGCAATGCCACAAGACAGTATCAAGCATTTGTATGCTGGGAGGCCTAAGGCCCAGCAGCCTGGGGACTGCGCCCATCTGGTGCGTTTGACCGGAAGCCGTCCTTGGCAGCGGGGCTGATTCAACTGGCCTCTGCGCTGATCCAGGTGTCCAACACTTTGTCGTACCCTGGGTGCGGTAGGTGGAGCAGCGGTGCGCCTGCAGACTGGCGTGGGCTGCCCACGTGTCGGCTGCCCATCGTGGCCCCTCTCGGCTGTGCCGGATGCAGCCGCTCATGCATCCAGCATCTTGCAGCTTTCCTTCAACGTACAGGCGGCATCACTGCTGGGTCTTTGCCAGGGGCCTGGGGCTGCTGGCAGTGCTGGTCCCCGCATACGTCTGCAGTAGAGCCAAGTGCAGCATCCCGTGGCAAGCTTGCATACGAGCAGCGCCGCGCAAGCGGCGGCCCGCTCGTCCCCCGCGCGGAGGCCTCCCTGCTGAGCCTGCGACACGTTTGACGATCTGAAGCAGCATTTGTGTCCACGTAGTTCCGTCTCGGCCCGCCAATCAGGCCGCAGGCAGCGCCGCTGGCGAGGTCATTGGGCGCGCGGCTTGTGCTGCGCGAACCCACACTCGCACGCACTTGCAAACAAACATGGCCGCGTTCCGCAATTCTCTGCCGAACAGCAGACGCGCCCTCCCATCAGCCCCACCCTGCAATGGGCGCCACGCGGGCGGCCAGCGTGCCCGAGCGGGCCCTAGGCCGCCCGCCCGCCTGCCCCGGCCTCTTTCCCCCTTGTGGGTCCCGGCGTTGAGAACAGGCGCTGCAATCATGAGTTGGGCTGATCAGGGACGCTCCGGCTACGTGCCACCCCACCTCCGCGGCGCGGGTGAGCGGCGGAGGGGCGGCGGCGGCGGCGGCGGGGGCTGCCCCGGCGCCCTGCGCGCCTCTGGGCGCCCGTGGGCGCTGGGGATTGCCTCCTTGGCTGGCCATGCACCGTTTGCAGCCGGCCCCAGCTCCCCAGGGCGCTTGAACAGCCGGAAGCGCCGGCCCATCAGCCGCCCCCTTCGCACCCTCCCCCTGCCGCAGTGTCCGGCGCTCCCCCTCCTCCTCCGCCGTCTGGTGAGCGCGCTGGAGGGCCGGGTGGGCTCGCATGGCGCCTGGGTGCATGAAAGTGCGCGGCGGCGCGCTGGGGCGGGGCGGGCCGCTTGCAGGCGGCCGGGCAGGATCCAGCCGTGTCGGACAACAGGCCGGAGCGCGATGCAGCCGCGCAGGCGGCCGTCGAGCGCGAGCTCAGCCGGGGCGCTCGAAGCTGGGGCACCCCTGGGGCCTTCCCAGGCGTTGCCCTGGCACCAGCACAGCCTGAAGCATACCCTGCAGGCAGCCAGAGCGGCGCCAGTGCCGTTGGTGGCCTCCGCTGCCGGGCGGCGGCGAGCGGCAGGGGCAGCTCTAGGGCTGCAGCCTCCCTGCTCACGGGCGCGGCCGCGATCAGGCAGCCATCGGACAGCATGGCAGTAATGGTGCCATTGTCTGCAGCACTGACACTGTCCCCTGCGGCGGGCAGGGCAGCGCATGTTGCGGCCTGCCTGCCCGAGCGCAGCTGCATGTGCTGGCGCCGGGCTGATCGCTGCTTGCTCCCCATTGCCACAGGTGGTGGTGGCGCTGGTGGCTACGGCGGCGGCGGTGGCTTCGGCGGCTCCCGCTACGGCGATGGCGGGTGCGCAGGGCACTGCAGTGCTGGCCTTGAAGCTGGCGCGGGGAGGCGGCTGGGCAGCAGCTGCGCTCATGGCGGTCGGGTTGCTGCTAGCCAGGCAACCGATGCCTGCATGCCGTGCGCTCATCATCAACAAAACCTGATCCCGCGCATGCAGTTACGGCGGTGGCGGTGGCCGGTACGGCGGCGGTGGTGGCGGCTGGGGCGGCGGCGGCGGCGGCGGCGGCGGTGGCCGGTGCGTGGGGCTGCAGTGTGCTCATGTGGGCTAGGGGGCTTGGCTGTGCATGCACAGGCTGCTGTAGCTGCCAGTGCGCATGCGTTGTTGCAGCCCACTGCACAGCTGTGCTGCCATGGCAGCCCCATTTACTGCGGCGGCGGCTGAGCAGCCACCGGGGGCATCTTTCTCCATCCCACTCGTACTGGACGCTTTTCATGGCGGTCATGCTGCACTGGCCCATGCCAGCACAGCACGGCGGCTTGCAGCTATATCTGTGCAAGTGCGTCACGATTTGCCACCACACCATCCCCCATGCTGCAGCGAGCGGGGTGGCTACGGCGACCGGGGTGGCTACGGTGGCGGGTGCGCCCTGCTGCTGCGTCTAAACCCGCCTGCCGTGGCATTGGACATGGCCGCTGCGCTGCCTGCTGCTGCATTGCCTCATTGCATGGCGAGCAGAGCCGCCTTGTTGCCGCCTTGCTGCCGCTGCCGCGCTCACTTGAGCTTGAGCTTGCGGCGCCTTGCTCCTCAATCTCAGCCAGGCCGCACCTCAACACCGCACCCCACCTGCCGACATCTCCTCCCCTGCCCTGCCTGTCCCTGTCCTTGCAGCTACGGTGGCGGCTCCCGGGGCTTCGGCGGTGGCCGCTGGGAGACTCGCGAGGAGAAGGACCCCTTTGCTGAGAGGTGTGCAGCGCACGAGTGTGTGTTGTGCAGCATGACTTTGTGCTGCGGCATGCTGCTGCTGGCAGCAGGGGGCGGAGCAGCAGGGAGCGGAGCGGGGTGGGCAGGCCAGCAGCAGGGCTGAGCGGGCCGCAGAAGGCCTGTTGTGATGCAACCTCTGCAGCCCCTGTGCTTGCACACGCGCCTGCCCCTGCAACCGTTCGTTCCATGCCTGCCTGCAGTGACAAGGAGAAAGCAGGCCACCGACGGCCTGATTGCTGCTGCCCAGTGCAAGCTTTCTCATCTGCTGCACTCACCAGCTGCTCAACCATGTGCTCCATGCCTGCAGCGAGAAGGAGAAGCAGGCCACCGACGGCCTGTTTGAGGGCGAGAACACGGGCATCAACTTTGACGCCTACGAGGACATCCCCGTGGAGGTGCGCACCCCAATCGAATTGGGAAACGTACCAATTGGGAAACGTACTAGTAGAGGCTGACTGCCAATTGAGAAACGTACTGGTAGAGGTTGGCCGCTGGGCGGTGTGAATGGTGGCGCCGGCGGCGTCAGCTGCGGCGCTGCGGCTATGGCGCCTGGCTGTGGCCCTCACCACCGCGCCCCTGTCCCGTCCTGCCATGCGTGTGGTCATAGATCTGAAGATATCTGACTCTGTGCCCCGGCAGGTGTCTGGCCAAGACTCTCCGGAGGGCATCACCTCGTTTGAGGATGTGGACCTGCCCCCCTCCCTGATGGAGAACGTGAAGCGGTGCAAGTACACCAAGCCCACCCCCGTCCAGGTGTGAGCCGCGTTTTGTAAGCTTGTGGTCAGCTTTGTGTAGGTGTACAAGTACACCACGCCCACCCCTGTCCAGGTGCGCATGTTTGAAAGGTTGAAAGGGTTTTGAGGGTTTTTAAGCGTGTGGCGTAGGCGGCTGGCTGTCGGGGGATCACATGCACTGCTCAGACTCCCTGCTGGCGCTGTGCATCGGCGTGCGCGGCCCCCATTCCTTCCCGCCTCGGTAGCACTGCTGCACTGGTGTCAGCCCAGCAGGCCGCGGCTTGGTGCACACACCCTCACTGGTGTCCACCCCTGCGCGCTGACACACAACCTGCTCTTGGCTGCTGCTCTGCCCCTCCCGCCTCCGCTCTGCAGCGCTACTCCATCCCCATTGGCCTGGCGGGCCGCGACATGATGGCGTGCGCGCAGACCGGCTCCGGCAAGACCGCCGCCTTCTGCTTCCCCATCATCGCCAACATCCTGCGCTCGGGTGAGGGCAGTCGGCTCTGTTTGTTTTGTTGTCCACTACTAAGGTTGGTTCAGGCGCACGCTTCGCCAACATCCTGCGCTCTGGTGAGGGTCTGGTGCATGCACTCCGCATGCACTCCGCCTCTTTCAAACCGCCTGCTGTCGATCAACCGGCGGTGTCTTGCATGCACACGGCCGGCACGCATCTAGCGGCACCCCTCACTGCACCTCGCTGCAAGTGCCGCGCATATGGGGGAGGTATTTTGCACTGACCACTCCCCCCCACCGGCCCACATGTGCAGGCGCCCAGCCGCAGCGTGGCTCGCGCAAGGCCTTCCCCCAGGCGCTGGTGCTGTCCCCCACCCGCGAGCTGTCCACGCAGGCAAGCATTTGCAGTGCACCCAACTGGCTTGGGCAGCGTCTGGCGCAGCGCAGCGGTGCCTGCTAGGGTGGCATGCACAGGCTGCAGGAGCTGCCGCCGAGGGCCCCCTGCGGCGCATGCTCTGCGCCCACGCTGCGCCCACTGACCGCCCAGTCCCCGCGCGCCGGCTGCCGCAGATTTATGATGAGTGCCGCAAGTTCACTTACCAGACGGGTGTGCGCCCCGTGGTGGTGTACGGCGGTGCCCCGCAGCAGCAGCAGGTGTGCACTGGTTGGGTTCGGCTGGACGCAAGCACAATAGACAGGACACTGAGCAATTGATTTGACGCTGGCTGGTCTGGCCAAGACGGCGCCGGCAGCCGCAACTGCGCATGTTTGTGTGGGCTGCAAGTGTCTGCGGTGCACTCGGCCTGCTGTGCTTCTGCTTGCCGGATCGCCTGCTGCCTCGCTCCCTCAGCCGTGCGAACTGGAGCCGGCCGCCCTCCGCTGCTTCCTTGCACTGTGCTGATGCTTGTGATGCACCCCACCCCCTCCTCCTCCCCTCCCTTGCGTTGTTCTTGTGCTGATGCATGCCCGTCGCGCCACCCCTCCCCCCGCAGCTGCGCGAGCTGGAGCGCGGTTGCGACTTCCTGGTGGCCACCCCCGGCCGCCTGATTGACATCATGGACCGCGCCCGCGTGTCCCTCAGGCGCGCTTGTTTTTTGCCATTGTTGGCACGCTGTTTGTCATTGTTGGCATGCATTGGCCTGCCTTGAGCCCACAGCATTGCTCTGCATGCCGGCATCCCATTGGGCTGGCAGCATCTTTGGCTGGTCTGCTGCTGGACAGCTGAATGCGTTCCTGCTGGTTTGTTGACACTGACCTGGGGTGGAGAGGAGCATAGCCGTGCTACTCTGCCAGGGCCATCTGGGCCACTGCCACCCCTTCACATTGATGGGCATCTGCTCGCACGATGGTGGCGCTGCTGCTCACTTGCTGCGCCCTGCCCGCCCCCGCTCCGGCTGCTCCCTGTGTGCAGCAAGGTGCGCTTCCTGGCGCTGGACGAGGCCGACCGCATGCTGGATATGGGCTTCGAGCCCCAGATCCGGCGGTGAGCTTGCAGTTGAGGGGACACTTGCGTGCTGCAAGCTGCGGCGAGTGCGTCTGCTGTGATATGGCGTGTTGCACCAGCTGGCCGCTCATGCAGCTGCCTGAGCAAGCTGCTGTGCCTGTTTGCTCACGCCGCGCCTGGCTGCCTCCATCCCCTCGTCTCCGCTGCTCTCCCCACCCTCTGGCTCGCCCCGTTCAATTATCTGGATGCCCTGAAACATTTCACTGCCGCCTCCACCTCCCCCCCACAGGATTGTGGACGAGGAGGACATGCCGCGCCCCGGCGAGCGCCAGACCCTGCTCTTCTCCGCCACCTTCCCCAAGGAGATCCAGCGCCTGGCCGCCGACTTCCTGCACAACTACATCTTCCTCACGGTGAGCGGAGGGGTGCACTCAAACAATATGCAGGGCTGCTGCTGCCTTGAGTGCAGGGGATACATCTTTCTCACAGTGAGCGGGGGATTGGGGGGCAGGCAAGCAGTGGGTCAGCAGCAGGGGGCAAGCAGTGGGCAGGCAGCAGGGCCGCTGCTGACCCCATGCGCTCCTCCACCGGCCTGATTGTCCGGACTGTGCGCCCGCTTTGACCCGGCTGTGACCCTGCCTGTTCTGCTGCTCTATGGTGCAGGTCGGCCGCGTGGGCTCCTCCACCGACTCATCGCCACAGCTGTGTTCTTGACACCCAATCGCTCTGCTTCCCTCCTCTGCCCGGTCTCCCGCAGGTCGGCCGCGTGGGCTCCTCCACCGACCTGATTGTCCAGGTCATCGAGTACGTGCCCCAGCACGACAAGCGCCAGATGGTGCTGGACCTGCTGCAGACGCTGGAGAAGGTGCGGGCGGGGGGCTGCCAATGACTGCATGCGTGCTTTACTGGAATCCAAATGTTGGGGTGGGGAGAGGCCAGGGGTCTGCTGGACCTGCTGTGGGTGCTGGAGAGGGTGTGGGGTTGGGGTTGGGCATCGGCTGGCCGGGGCAGCAGCTCCACAGGTGGTGCAGCAGATCCTTAGCATCTGTAACGCAATGGCACATGCCTCTACCCTCAGGGCCTGACCCTGATGTTTGTGGCAGGCCGGCTCGCCAGCTGTGGCGCTGACCTGTCTCCTCTCTCAACCCTTCAACCTACAGGGCCTGACCCTCATCTTTGTGGAGACCAAGAAGGGCGCCGATGCCCTGGAGGACTTCCTCTGCCGCAACGGCCTGCCCGCCACCTCCATCCACGGCGACCGCTCGCAGGCGGAGCGCGAGGCGGTGCGTTGCGCTGTGCTGTGCTGTGCTGATGCTGGTTGCTGTGCTGGCGGCCGCATGCCCGCCCCTGCTGCTGGGGGGTTCCAGAGCCTGGCGGGCTGCTGTGCTGGAGCCGGGACACAATGCACCCAGTATGCTGGGCGGATCACGCCGCTCCACTGCCCCACCTGCTCACCGCTCGCGCTTTGGTGGCCTGGCACCCGTTGCAGGCACTGCGCAGCTTCCGCACGGGCCGCACCCCCGTGCTGGTGGCCACCGATGTGGCTGCCCGTGGCCTGGATATCCCCCACGTGACCCATGTCATCAACTTTGACCTGCCCACCGACATTGACGACTACGTGCACCGGTGAGCAGCACATCGGGGTGCACACACTGGCTGGGCGGGTGATTGGGGGAGCACGCACTGGCCAGCACCTTCATTCGTGCGCCGGCTGTGGCCTGCCCGCAGCACCCACCGCATGTGGCATGCCCCACTCTTCACCTGTTCGCTGACCTGGTTGTGGTCACCCACTGCTCTGGCCATCCCCTGCTCTGGCCTGTCGCCGGTTCACCGCCCCGCTCCTCCCGCCCACCTGCAGCATTGGCCGCACGGGCCGTGCCGGCAAGAAGGGCCTGGCCACCGCCTTCTTCTCGGAGAAGGACACCGGTGCGTGGACACGTGGTTGGGACACGTGTTTGGGACATTTGTTTGTCCTGCAATGCGCACTAGTGGCTGCTCAGCAGCTGAGGATGTGCCACTGCTGTTTGGCTGGCTCCGGCATGGACACTGGTGGGCTTGTGGCTGTGAGCGTCCAGCAGCGCAAGGTCACACGTGCTGCTGGCCAGCTAGCTGGTTTCGCCTGCGCGGCGCTCTCCTGCCTGCCAGCCCCCGCCTGCCATCACCGCCCGCTTCCCCTGCACCCTTCACTCATGCGCACCGCTCGTTGGCTGCCCTGTGCAGGCCTTTCGGGCAAGCTGGTGGAGATTCTGAGCGAGACCAACCAGGAGGTTCCCGCCTGGCTGCAGAACATGGCCCAGGTTGGTTGGCTGCTGCTTACCAGTGGTTCTGATTGATCAGCAGCGGCTGGTTTGGGGCCGCTGTACGGGGTGCCCGCTGCTTGCGGGGTGCAGGCACCACGCAAGGCGGCAGCCACTGCCATGCAGTCTAGCTGGGCGCGCGCCATGCACCCGGGCAGCAAGCGGGCCAGCACCCACAACCTGCTGACTGCATCACTGCATCCATCAACAGTTCCTGTCAACCCTCCCCCTGCCTGCAGCGCGCCGCTCCCTACGGCTCCAAGTCGCGCGGCCGCGGCGGCGGCTCCCGCTTCGGCGGCCGCGACTTCCGCCGCGACGGCGGCGGCGGCGGCGGTGGTGGCGGGTGAGCACATGGCCCATGGCTGGGGGTTACTCATGCTGCATGCAGGCAACATGGCGAACTGAACTGCCCTAGCAGGGCAGGAGCAGGGAGGCTGCAACGGCCCCAGGGCAGCGGTCTTGCAAAGCGTGTGGCTGGTTGCGGGTTGAGGCGCGTTTGATGCGGGCAGCAGGGCCAGGCGCGCCACTGGAACGCGGCACTGCCTCACCACCCCCCTTCACTGCCCTCTCCACCCCACCCAACAGCTACGGCGGTGGCTCCTACGGTTCTGGTGGTGGCGGCTACGGTGGTGGTGGCTACGGCGGCGGCAGCTACGGTGGCGGTGGCTACGGCGGTGGCAGCTACGGCGGCGGTGGCGGCAGCTACGGTGGCGGTGGTTACAGCGGCGGCGGCGGCGGCGGCTACGGTGGCGGTGGCTACGGCGGCGGCGGCGGTGAGTGATCAGCAGCGTGCTTGCAGGCGGGATGGCGCGCAGAGGGCCGGGGTGCATGCAAATGCAGCAGCCGCTGCTGTCTGGTGCAAGCTCTGTACGTGTCTGGCGGGAAACCAAGTGTCTCATTCAACGACTTGGATGGAAGCGCCTGCCAACATCTTACCCCTCCCTCCTGTCTTCTGCCGCAGGTGGCCAGTCCTCCGCCTGGGATTAAGCGGCGCCCCCGCCCCGGCTGCCGCCTGCTGAGCAGCAGCAGCCCACCAACTGCTGGGGCGCGCACCGTGCTGCCTGCAGCAGCATGCGGCACAAGCTGCTGAGGGGATGAGGCCTCTGCCGCCCCCTCCTGATCCTCAGCCCCCAGCGCCCGCTGCCGCTGGCTGCCGTAGCGCACTCGGTGGCGCAGCCCCGGCTGCCTTCCCATCCAGTCCAACCTCACGCGTCACCCCCTTTCCTTTTTTCCAACCCCTAGTTTTCGCTGCGCGCGCGCCGCCCACAACGGCGGCAGTGTGGCGGGCAGGGCCCCCGCGCCGCCCGCCACTTCCTGCTCCCAGGGCCGCGCCGCGCTGCCCGTGCTTTGCCCTGCTGCAATTTGCTCCCTGCTTGCTTGTTCTCCTCGTCGGTTGCTGTTACCCTCTCTTCTACAATTTCGCTCCCCGCGCCCCTTGATTCTTTCGCCCCCCAGCATTTGAGCATTTGATTGCGATGCCACGGGCGATGGGCGGTGCGCGGTGGGCGCCCCTCTCTCCTCCGGCCCGCTGCCCACACCACGGCTGGGCACGCAGGCCGGCCGGCCCCAACAGACGACGAATGTGTTTGAGAGGCTAGCGCCGAGCGCCGGCGGGTGGACGCAGGCCCACCCAGTGTAACGCTCCAAAGTCTTCCTGGGAAGGGCTGGCACTGCGCCACGATTCAGAGAGAGAGCTGGGAAGGGGCACTCTTGAGCGAGTGGTAGTAAACACAGGAGGAGGCACATGCCCGCAAGTTGTCCCGGGGGAGTGTCATTGCTCGGTCAGGGGGCACAGCATGCACCCAGCCGGCTGTAAGTTCCCTTCCCTGGCCTTCCCCAAGCGAGGCATGCATCCAGGGGGGGGCAAGAGCGGTGCATGCTGGAGCTGGAGAAAGCGCCTCCGAGCGCAAGCGCATGCGCATGGTCCCTGCCAGCAGCCACGTGTTTAGCCGCCCGATGCCGCCCTCCGCCCCAATTGTGCGCGCCAGCCGACGCAGCATCCCGTCCACAGCCAGTCTCAGCGGCGCGAGACACAGCGGCCACAAAGGCGACCCAGGCCAGGGTGAGCGGCCGCACGCTTGCCCAGCCCGGCCGGCGTTCCATCCTGTAGACGACGCCGTAGGCACACTGGCAGGACGCGCAGGGCGCCCGGGTGCGCCCCGGCGGCCCGACGGCGCCCGAGCCCTTCCCCGCCCGCTCTCCTGGCGTTGCACCCCGCTGGACAGGGCTGGGGGCACCCCAATTGTCCGCTCATACCCCGCTCGCGCGCTGCCGTGCCCCTGCAGGTGACCCCTCGGGCAGGGTGAGCGGTGCCGACCCCGCCGCAACGGGAAGCAGCATATAAGGCAGCCACCCTTCCCACACCAGCGTGGCGCACAGCCGTGATTGCTCATGCCCAGAACCTGCAGATGCGCATGACTGCAGCTGAGCGGCAAGCACAGCGGCCAGCGGCCGCCAGGGTGCTGGCGGCGCTGGTCCTGACTCTTGTGCTGGGCAGTGCACATGCAGCCGACTGCGACACTAGCCGGGTGCCCAAGTGAGCTGCGCTGTGCCAGTGCATGTGCGGCGAGCTGAGTCCTGCATGCTGCTGCTGCCAGCACCTGCACCCTTGCCGCCTGCGGCCGCAGGCGCACCCGCCGTGGTTGGTACAAAAACCGGGCGCGCAATCTGCACCGCGCGCCGGGTGGCTGCGGCATGCTCACTGGCAGCCAATTCACCCCGGCTTTGCACCTGCAGGGCGGACACTCCCTTTGTCCAGGGCATGCGCTTTGAGGGCCCTGAGGCCACGTTCACATGTGGCTCAGCCGCCGACTGGACAGGATGCTTCCAGGAATGTGTCTGCACCCGCAACGCACATGTGGCCAACACAAGCCTGCCGGATTGCACATTCGCAACCTTCCACCCCGCGCACAACCGCTGTGGCGGCCAGGCCCTATGCCGACACTTGGTCAATGCCACGGCAGCGCTGGCGGATGCGACAGCAACAGCCGGCGTTGTCAACGGCTACTGGGGCGCGTTTGACGGTGAGCGTGCTGCGCTGCACCCACATCAGCTGCCTGCATCGAATGCATCAGAATGCCGACAGAGGATGGGTTTTAATGCAAGGATGGGTGCTGCTGCCTGCGCTGCCGCCTGCCGCCCACCGCGGTGTGCCACAAGACCGCTCCGCTGTGCCCCACCCCCGCCTGGCTGGTGCAGAGGCCGTGGGCCGGCGGCTCGGGGGGCGGTGGATTGATGCCAGCGAGTCCATGCTGATGAATCCAGCAAGCTGCAATCCCAAACGTGAGCAATTTCAAGCCGTGCATGCTGCTGGGAGGGCTGGGGGTTGCTGCGGGAGAGCCACCAGCAGACTGCATGCAGCGGGCTGCATGGCACTCAGGACATGCAACTGGCTGTTGACCTGCCGACAGCAATCTGCTGACAGCTGTCTGATTGCGAAGGGCAGAGCGCAGCAGGCAGTGCTGTGCTGCCCTGTCCTGCCGCCGACCAAGCGCCCCGCCGCCGTGGCACCTCACCCTCACCGGCCCCCGCCGCCGCCCCTTTCTGTCCCTGCCTGCGCGTGTGCAGCCAGCTACGAACAATGCCAGGAGGAGTGCCTGACTACCGCCGACTGTGTGGCGTGGATGTGGGGCGTGGATGATGACTGGGACTGCATCATAGATGACACCTGCCCCAACCTGGTGAGGGACAGCTGTGAAAAAACCAGCACCGCCTGCCAGGCCGAGGTAGTGCCCTGAAGTCTTCAGTCCATCTCGGCTGCACTTGAGAAGCCTTCCTGGCCCCTGCACCAGGGAGCCCTCGCACCAGGGAAGCCCTGCCCCTGCACCAGGGAACCCCTGCCTCACCCAGCCGTACAGCCTGCGGGCCTCCTCCTCACCGCCCCCCTGCCCTGCCTGCTCTCCCTGCGTCGCAGCCGCTCAAGGGCTGCAAGCGTGGCTACTGCCTGTTGTTCTCCGGATTCTACGGCGTCAGGGAGTGGGAGGCAAGCGCCGAAGGCGGCCACCCGCGTGAGTTGCTGGCTAGCTGCCCAGCGGGAGGTGCATGTGCCACCGCCGAGTGCCAGCGTGACCAGCCGGCGGTGAAAGCGCCACCAGCAAGCGGGGGTTTGCGCTGCTGCGGCACATGTTGCGTGTGCCACGCGGCACACCTGGCTGGTGCGCCTTGCAGCGCCATGGCTGGCGCGCCTTGCAGCAGGACACAGCCAGGAGTCTCTGCTGGGGCAGTGATTGGACCAGCCTAACCCAGCCCATGCCCTGCCCCCTGCCTGCAGCCAACGAGGTTGGAGTCATCCCCGGCCGGCCCAATCCGGGACAGTTCCAGCCCAACCCTCTGGACGGCCTGGTCATGATGAATGTGGGGGACATGTACATGGGCGCGGTGGAAGTGCAAGGCCTCTCTGCACCCACAGGCAAGCAGTGTTGTGACGTTGGCTGGTTGGGCCGGTTTTGCGGGCTGGTGGGTGGGGCGTGCGTGTGCCAGAACGCAGGCACACGCGCTTTGTACCGCGCTGGCACAGCGTGTGCACAGGGCACACCTTGCCCCCCGCAGCAGACCCATGCCGTGCTGCGCCTGCTGTGCTGTGCTGCTGCAGGATCCGGCTTCTCCCTGGCGGCCCTCGCCTTTGACCTGGGCGCCGCCGTGGATGAGGGCAGCTGCGACGCTGCCGGCAACTGTGGCCACATCCTGCCCTGCGACCTGTTTGTGAACTCGGGTGAGCCTGTGTGGGCACTGTGGGTGTGTGGTGTGTGGCGTGTGTGAGAGCATGCTCCATGCTGCTGCTGAGCCCATCACCTGCACACACGATCAGTGCTGCGCCTGCGTAATCGCGCCAGTCTGCATACCATGTACAGTAGTGCGCATCGACACAGCCAGCCGCTGCATGCTTGGAGCTGTGCACCAGTGCAACAACAGCCGCAGTTACCCTCCCTGGTTGTGCCAATCTCAGACTGACCAACCCATGTTGCCTGCACTCCCCGCAGCCGCCGAATGCTCGGAGCTGTGCAAGTCCAGCAATGAACAGGCGCCGCGCACGCTGAGCGCGCTGCTGTCCCGCAGCGACGTGGACAGCAGCACGCTGGGCGACCTGCCCTCCTGCAAGTTCTATCGCTGGACGGAGAAGGCGGTGGACTGTGGAGCTGCAGGAGTCAAGAAGGTGGGTGCTGCGTAAGGGAGGGGGAAGCAAAGCACTAGGGGACAGGGCTGCGCGTGGTGGGGCTGGGTCAGAGGGCTCAGAGGATCGGTGGCACACGGTTCCCGCCTTGCTGCTGTGCCCTGAAGGGCTGCCGCCCTGGGGCCAGCACTGTGCGCTGGCTCGCACATGCAGGTTCATCCTGCCGCCACACAGTCACATCACCCTCCTCAACCTCAACCTGCTGACCCTGCCCGCCCGTTACATCCCCTCCTGCTCCCTCCTGCCCCCAGGGAGAGTGCATGCTGTTTAGCTCCGTGGCCAACCTGCGCAGCGCCACCCCAGACGATGCATCCCTGGGCCGGGTCTATGGTGTCCTCAACATGGATGACCTGCCCAAGCCGCCGCCGCCCTCGCCCTCGCCCCCCAGCCCGCCC
>VIYQ01001689.1:0-14493 GCA_009928355.1 Chlorella sp. CH2018
TTCCCTGCAATCCCCCCTCCCACCCCCACATGCGCCTGCAATGCATCCTGCATCCTGCATCGTGCTGCACTGCTTCCTTGCAGCGCGCACCCTTTGCCGCTGACCAGCACCGGGCTTCCTAGCGCTCGCTACTGGGTGTTGAGTTGCTGGTGCGACTAGCGCCGGACAGTAACACATGCATACTGTCCAGCCCCTACAAATGACAGGCCCCCAGATCATGCCATCAGCCCCAGCCTGCCAGGGCAATCGTGGTCCACCGACCCAAAACGCTCTTCGAAGAGCGTATGTTCTGGCTGTTGGGCGCCGGACTGCCCAACAGCCTGGGGCAGCAGTGCAGGGCTGGTATTACAGCTGTACAAGGGAGTTTGTGGGTGGTGAGTTGGCAGGAGCGCAGGGCGCTCATTTTGCAAGGAAGTGGGGAATGCAAGTCGGCAGGGCATGCTGCAGGCTTTGAATGAAGACATGCGGGTGGGATTGGTTTTCGTGTGTGTGTGGTCTGAGGGCAGTTCTCAAGATTCAAAACAGGGGCTGTCGGAGTGGAGTCAGGGCAGGGTGGATGGTATCGGGGGGTTCAGGTAATCTTTGGTGGAAAGAAATTAGCAATGGAGGGGTTCGCGGTACGCAGGGGGTGGCAGGGCAGGTTGGGGTGCACAACAGCTTGCGCAGCCGGCAGATACTTCAAGGATTCCGAGCGGAGCAACCCGCTGGATGCCTGGAAGTAGGGGCTGGAGCGGAGCGTCAGATGTCCCCGCAAGGGCTGAATGAAACTGTTTGCCTGTGTGGCATGAGAGACTGTGCTGCTGCTGAGCACCGCATCGCCGGCACAGCAGCCTGCGCAGCACGGCCTGCACGCCCAACCGATGAGGCGGCAGGCCGGCCGCAGCTCAGTGGCTCATGCCCTCACAAACTCGGCGGGCTGAGGGTAGTTGCGCCAGGCCTACATGTGGCAGGACGATGGCAGGGGGGCGGGCATGCCCGTCCCTCAGCAAGGCATCCCCCAGCCTCTGCGCATTGCACCATGGGGTGGCCACCCCTCCTTTGCCAGCCATGCAGCAGCTCTGGCGCCAGGATTGGACGGCTGCTGGAGCACAGCCCGGGTGGGCGCCCAGCCGCAAGCGCCCCTGCCGACTGTGCAGCTGTAGAAAACGCCAAGGGCGGCCAGCACCCCGCATACGCGCATGGCCGCATACGCACCACGTTCAGCGCCGTCATCTTGATGTAAGACTGCTCAAAGGCGGCAAAGAAGTCCTTGATGTTGGCGGGGCGGGCCCAGCGGTCCACCAGCTGCACACAGAAGCCAGCAGGGGCGTTGGTGGGAGGGAGGGTGTGCCACAGTCAGTGACTGGCTGGCTGTGGGGTGGGGCCTGCGGTCCTTCCACGGCCTAGCAACAAGGGCGATAACCTGGATCCAAAAGTGCGCATTGCCTCGCTGCTGCTGGCAGGCGCTGCTTGCCAAGTGCAGATGCCCCATGTAGCGAGGCAAGTACAGTTTGTCCAAGGATGCCGCAAGCTTTCTCAAGCAGCGCTGGGAGCTGCTTGGCGCTCACCGCACGGGTGCGGCGGTTGTAGAGCGCGTTGTCGGTAGGGAAGAGCGCCACCTGGCCCTGCACCAGCTGGAAGTAGTCTGCATGGGGTGGGGGAACGAAGGGGCAGAAGGCACAGCCACATGGGCTCGCCTTAGCTCGCTTGCTACGGGAACGAGGCACGCGTGGCCCGTTTTTTGTGGGTGGAGCATTCGCTTGCGAGGCAGCGTTCCCCTGCAAGCCTGCTGATGGAGCTGGGCAGCAGGCACCACCCCCTCGGCTCACCCCAGCCCAGGAAGGCACTCGGGTTGGCGGTCATCTTGCCACCGTCAGCAACGCCCAGGGTGTGGCCCGCGGACAGGACAACCAGGTCCTGCGAGGGGGCGGTGGCTCATGGTGCGTGAGAGGCACGGACTGGTGTGCAAAGTGCGCATGCTGGCAGGATGGTGGCCGCTGCTGCGCGTGCGCCACACCCGCGTTCTTCTTCCCTTTCGCGGCCCGCAGCGCGAGCGCTCTCCCTGCAGGTAGCCAACAGCCAACAGCCACCTGCTGCCTCCGCCCTCCACCCGCACGCACCCACCCACCCCGCTGGCCCCCATCCACACCTGCAGCGTGAAGCCCATGTTGAGGAAGGTGCATGCCAGGCCGTTGAAGTTCAGGAAGCGGATTGGCAGGCGCAGCGTGTTGTCTGCCCGGGTGGCCCAGTCGGCACGCCCAACCTTGAGATTGTCCCACAGGCTGGCGGGGCCTCCGGTGGCCACCACTGCGGAAGCGCCGGCCAGCACGTACGTGTCGGTCCAGGAAATCTTAGTGCCGGCAGGGACGGCCTTGTTGACGGCCAGGCGGCGGTTGATTTCTTCCCGCCAGCGCGTGACGAGCTTGTCCACGTAGAAGAAGCTGCGGTGAGGGTTGGTGGAGGGGAGGGGGATAGAGGAGGGAAAGGTGGGTGAAAGGCGGACATGGCGGTCGGCAGCTGGGTTGCAGCTGCTGCAGTCCAGCAGACGCAAAGTCTGATGACCAGCTCTCATTCCCTCACTCACTTGGGGTTCAGCAGATCCTGGTTGACGATGCTGCGGCAGGGAGTGGACGAGGCGAGCGGCAAGGGGCAGGCATGAGAGCGGAGCAGGTGGCCACAGCGCAGCCAGTCACGAGGGCAGCCAGCATGAGGGCGGCCAGCGAGAGGGACCAGCGGCGCGGTTCTGCTGCCGCCACAACCCCAACACCTGCCGACTCGACTGCTCAGTTTGCAGCCTGCGGGCAGCAATACGCACTGCCACTCACTCGTTCCACTCAAAGCGGAAGCTGCCGTTGCAGCCGCCCGTCCTGGACTGGCGATCATAAGTGCCGCACTGCTCAGGCAAAGGGGTGCACGTTTGCTTGGTGTTGAGGGATTGTGCAGCTTGGGGCGGGTGCGGCGTCTGCAGGCCATCGCTGCAACAGCCACTGCTGTCGCTGCCCCCCGGGTCTGTGGTGCCTTAGCAGTGGGGCATGCACTGGGCAGCGCTGCTGCTTTGCTCAGCGAGGGCGGTGGCAGGCCCCCGCAACGCATGCCGATGCTGAAACACAGGGTAACATCTCGTAGCACACGACCACAGAAACGTGCAGTGCGCACCTCGTGGAAAGCCGCACGCAGCAGGCCACCCATGGGAATGGCTGGGTTGGGTGCACCCGGCCCACCCACTCCCGGGAACCTGCGCTCAGCGCTGTACCAAATGACTTCCCTGCACAACGTTTTGTCCGGTTTGGGGGCAGGGGGAGGGGGGTAGAGTGAGTGCTGCGAGCTGCAGGACCACTGTGTTGGCTTGGCCCATGGTTGTGCCGCGGCGAACAGTGCTGTTGGCATTTAATCCCTGGAGAACGGCACACCAGGCGTGGCTCCACACCCCTCACGCCAGCTGGAATTAGTCTTACTTGGCAGTGTTCTTCACAATCGCATCCACTGCGTTCTGCTTCTGGATCACGGGCGGCGGGGCGGCGGCGTTGCGGGCATCTGCAAGGGGCGCATATGGTTGGTTGCAGGGGATGGCAGGTGAGAATCGGCATGGGGGGTACGCTTGCGGCGACAGCGCGCTGGCGCAGTCAACGTGCCCTGAATCTCTTGGTCCCACATCGCATGTACAGGTTGCCTGAGCTTGTGGCGCAAGTTGTGCTGTGCATCCACGGATTAGAACACGAGCCATGCAATCATGGATGCAGCCCATGCCACTGTGGAGCAGCAGCATACGAGCAGCCGCTGCGGCAGCATGCCAGCGGCGCACCCAGAGCCTCGATGGTGCCGCCGATGCAGCGCGGGTTGGTCTGCAGGGTGTGGCAGGCGATGGTTGCGGCGGTCGGGGGCAGAGGAGGATGGCAGGAAGGGCTGAGCGCACAGCCAGCGGCCCCACGGCGAGCACAGCAGGCCAACCGTCTGCCCAGCTCCCGCTCAGGCAGCTCACGTTCTGGCCGGGAAGGACGGGATCTACGGGGCCGTTGACGGGTTGGAACAGCTGCGGCATTGGCAGGAAGTGTCGGTGCGAGGATTTGAACGAGGGCGTATTTGTGGCGGGAAAACGCGGGCTGCTGGGGCGGCGGCGGGGCAGCGGCCCTGAGGCCTTTGCCGCGGTCCTTCCGCACAATTGAGCTTCTGCAAGCCTCAGCGACCCCACCTGCGGGTTGAAGCCCGTCTGAGCCAGCCTGCGGGAGTGGGACTCGCCGGCGCCGTCCCTGGCCAGCGCCGCGAAGGGGCAGGCGGCCCGAGCCAATGCGATGGTAGACAATGCAGTGGCCAGACAGAGCAGCAGGGAGCGCGCAGGGAGCGGCATGGCTGCGGAGAGTGGACCGGCTCGGCGGACGCGGGGGCACGGGCGGGACGGACGGCACACGCAGGTTGTGGAAGACCAATTGAGCGACGGACAAGGCGTCTAGCTAGGGACGGCGAACCGACCTCACTCGTTCCATGATGAGATCGTCGCGACGGCTGGCCTTCATCCATCAGAGGCCCTGGGGATGTTAGGTGGTCGTCACAGCAGCACGGCTGCCGCCCTTGTTGGTGCCCGCCTGGCTGTGCCTGGCCGCCGCCGCCGCCCTGCCGCTGCCTTACCCTTCCGGGCAAGTTACAGCTGGTGGCCCGGACCTCCCAGTGCTAGCTGGGTGGCGCCAACCACAACATTGAAGAGCACGCAGGTCGTCGTTTCCACTGAACTGTCCTTAACCAAGGTAACGGGCTGTCGGGGTGCGCCGCCACGCGGAGCTCAGAGCGGGGTGGCGGCTGCCTCCCGCCTCTGCTAACACTCCCACACACAGCAAGCATGCCTTGCTCCCTGCTGCAGCTGCTAGTCCAGAGCAGTCACACATGCAGCAGAGGCATCAGCGCCCAGCGCACGTCACCAATCATCGCTGTCATGCACCACACGCCCGCTGCCGCTGCCGCCGCCGGTCATGCGCTGCTGGCGCGGCGGCGGAGTGGGCCTGCCCGGTGCACCGCTGCCGCCCCCCGCCGCACCACCGCCCAGCTGGTGCGCCGCCGCGCCCACAGCGCCAGCCCCCAGAGGGCCGCCGGTTGCTGCCGTAGCGTTATTTCCCGGCAGCAGGATTGCGGCAGCGTCTGGTGGCAGGGTGAGGTGCATTTCCCCCACGTTCAGCAGTGCGCCTCGGCCCACCAGTGAGGGCTGCAGCCGAGCCAGCAGCCCATCCGCTGCAGGCCCCTCCATTAGCTGCGGCAGTGGGCGGCAGGGATCAAATGGTGCGGAGCTGCTCGTGTATGCAGGGAGAGGCAGCAAGCGAAGAGACCCTTGCGTGCCGTTTGGGCAGCCGTGCATGTTGATGCCCACACATGCCTGCTACATGCATGCTTCATTGTGCCATGAACCACTGCAAACTTCTGCTCGGCGCACCTACCACCATCCCCAACCGCACCTGCTGGCAGCGGAACTCAAGCGAGAGCCCTGGAGCTGAGCTGGCGCAGGTGCAGGGGGCATCCAGCTGCGGCAGGCTCTCCAGCTCGATGCCCTGCCATGGCACCGGCGCCCTGCAAAGAAGGGCATTTGAGCAGAGAAGTGCATTTACCTAGCAGAGAAGTGCATTTACCTAGCAGAGAAGTGCAATTACCTGGTAGCACTTCCCACTGCTCGCGCTCTGCACAGGCGAGCAAGCATGCAGATGATGCCCACACCCAGCATCACGGCCAGCGCCACTCTCTGACCAGGTGCACACTTGCAAACCATCTAAAGCATGCACTCACCTGAGGCGCATGGCATCACCCTCCGTGCGCTCCACAAGGAATGACACCTCGGCCGCACCGCCTCGTGCTCCGGCTCCTGCCCTGCCTCCCGCTCCGCCGCCGCCACGAGCTGCCGCCGCAGGGCCCTCCCCGGCACCAGGTTCACCGCCGGCAGCCCCGTCGACAGCAGTGGGCAGCGGCGAGAAGTTGATGAGAGTGAGGCGCAGCACGCCCCAGTCTGCAGGGCGGGGAGAAGGCACATCGAGGCAAGGTTGAACTTCTGGTCAGCAACGCCCAGGGTCAAAGCGGGCTACTCCATGCCGCCGAGCGTCAGCGCTTGCAGAGTCGAAACCCAGCGCAAGCTGCCACGCGCGTCCCAGGCGCAATGATCTGGTGCCAGTGCCCAACCGCAGGCCACCCAACTTTCTGCCACCCTCCCCGCCCTCGCCTGCATCGCGGGTGCACTCCCGCCCGGCAAGCACCGCCTCCGCCATGAGGCCGAACGAGCGGCGCCCGGGGCGGAAGATGGAGGGAGGGCACATCAAGTGGCCTGGAAGGCATTGGGGGACGATGACATGGTTGGAGATCAGGCCATGAGCATGCTGGGAGGGCAAAGGGGGGCCGTTTGGCGCACAGCCTGGAAATGCAACAGTGGCGGAGGGTACGCCGCGCTGCAAGGCCTTGGGAGCCGTCTGGCAGCGCCGCCCCACCTGTGATGCTGCCATTGGGCAGCAGCGCCAGGTACGCAGTGCCTTCAAGTTCAAGCTGGGCCGGCTCTGCCGGGGGCTGCTCCCCGCCTGCCACACCCGCCGTCAGCCTGTCGGACAGCGGGCACGCGCCGCCTCCCGCCTCCGCCGCCCCGGCATGCGCCTCGTCCGCTGCTGGCTTGCGCTTCTTGGCCTGCCAGCCGCCGCTGGGCGCTGGTGCGGGCGCGGTGGGCTGCGCGCCAGGCTGGGAATCTAGTGGCATGCTGGCGGGGCCCGCAGCGGCGGCGGCGGCGGCGGCGGCGGGAGCGGCGGCAACCACCAGCGGCAGCTCCACGACGCTGTAGCCTGCCTGCTGGGTGGACTCCTCGTCTAGTTCCTCGCCGGCGGGCCTGGAGGCCTGGGCATCCTGCCAGGGCGACACGCCCAGAAACAGGCCGGCTTTGTGTTTGGCCCGGGGCATTGCGGAGCAGCCTCGGCTCGATCGTGAATGGCAGTGCACACGCCGATCAAAGCAATTGAAGCCCCAGCGGCGCCCCAGCCCGCGTGATCACCCTGCTGCGCCTGGGCAGGCCCTTTCGGCGCCCCAGCGCTCCCGGGCCCCCATTCATGCACCCCTAGCTGCTGCGTCGATCCTGATCGGCAACTATAGCAGGCGGCAGGGCCCGCCACAAGCCCGAGAGCCCTTTGAGCCACCTTCTCTTCCGAGTCCAGGGGCGCGCCACGCCTCGCTGCCTGGAGGTGCACACCCTGCTGACGGCGGCAGGCACGTCCCGGCGCACTGCACTGCAGCGCCTGCACCGCTGGCGCCGGCGCCGCCGGCTCCTGCAGGCATGACTGCGGCCGAGTGCCCCACCGCCTCGGAGCTGCACCCGCAGCTGGCGGCAGTGGTGGCAGACGACCCCGCTGCGCTCCTGCAAGCCATCAGCGGCAGTGCGCCCAGTGGCAAGGCCGGCGGCGCACCCTGTGGGCTCGCCGCCTGCCACCTGGCGGCAGCGCTCGGGCGCCGGCGCTGCATTGTCGCACTGCTGGATGCAGGTGAACGACTGCTGCAGCTTTCAGCTGCCATGCGAGGCTGGGAGAGGAGGCCAGAGGAGTGGTTTGGCGGACCGCCATGCCGAGGCTGGGAAACGAGAGCCATGCCCCTGCCATCGACCCCATTCGCTCGACGCGCCACACCTCCCATCCTCCCCACCAGGCGCCGACCCGTGCGTGTGGACCGTGCCCCCCTGCGGCGCTGGGCCCTACCAGCCAGGCGATGAGGACGACTATGCCTCGTATGACCAAGTCACCAAGAGCGAGGTGTACCGCCTGCTCAAGGACTTGCTGCCCACACAGGCCGCCTTCCCGTGAGCTGGTGCAGGGATGTGGGTGCTGGAGGGTTGGGGGCGTGCAGGCCCGGCGAAGACCGGCATGGCGGGATCCACCGCCAGGGTTGGGCTTGCTGAGCGATGGGCTGCACGAAGAGGCGCGGCATGAAAGTGTGGAGGCGCCACGCAGGATGGGTGTGTAGACGCTGCCGCTCTTTCACCGCTTGTGTCATGCCATGCTGTGCCGCATGTTGGCATGCCCATTCTGATGCCGTGCCATGCCACACCATGTGCTGTGCCTAGTTTGTGCCCCCGGCTGCTGGCCCCTCCCCTCCCTGCAGCGCCACTTTCACGCTGGCGCAGCTGCTGCTCAAGGCGCCCTGCTGCCCGCTGGCCCTCGCTGTGCGCTTTGGTCACGGCCAGTCAGCCCGCACCCTGCTGGCCGCCGTGCGTGCCAGCCGCAGCAGCGATGCGCAGCGGCAGCTAGAGGATGCTTTGGCATGGTGGCCCAGCGGCAGCGAGCTGCAGGCAAGTGGGGTGTGTGTGGTGTACTAGGGGCTTCGGAGTTGAACAGCATGGCCCTGTTTGTAGCCCCCTGGTCATGGGGCCCTGCAGCCTTGCATGCACCCACATGGGCGTTCATGCTGCTCAGCTTCACACAGCACCTGCTGGGTCGTTCCGCCACGCACACCACAGGCCTGCTCTGCTTCACCCGCTCACCCGACAGCTGCAGGTGGGCCTGCTGCGCCGCCTGCTGGCGGCAGGCGCCTGCCCCATCCGCGCACTGCTTCCCTCCCTGCTGCGCCGATACGAGGGCTGCGCCCACAGCAGCACGCTGGCAGACAAGCTCAGGAGCGGCATGAAGGTGGTTCTAGAGCACAGCCTGCCGCCCGATGGCCTTGGGAAGGGCACGGATGGCAGCTCGGGCACCGCGAGTGCGGCACCCACAGCACCTGCGGTGGCAGGCGATGCCGGTCCGGCTCACAGCATGCCTGTTGGCACAGCGGGCCAAGCAGCGTCAGCAGGCTCAGCACCAGCGGCAGAGGCAGAGGCGTCGGCCAGCAGCCAGCTGCTCGTTCGTGTGCGTGGTTGTGTGTTCACCGCTGAGGAAGCCCGCCAATTGCTGGCAGCAGCGGTGGCCTGCCGCGACGAGCAGCGCTGCTGCCGCCTGCTGGGCGGCCTCATTGTGGCCCAGGGCCGCGGCAACCCTTGGGGGGCAGACCCTGAGGCCAACTGCAGCCTGCTGGTGGCGGCCGCTGCGCACGACATGCCCGCTGTCGTGCATGCACTGCTCGCTGTGCCGCCGCCTGTGGACGGAGGCCAGGTAGGTATTGAGGTGCTAGGTTGACTTGCAGGCGTAAAGCAAGGAAGTTGGTAGGCAGGACAAGGTGCACCGTGCATGCCACTCTCACCCACTACTGCGAACTATCACCACCCCTGCACCGGGTTCCCCGCTGCGCACTCTCCCTTCACTGCAGCCTCCCTTCAGCCCCAACAGCTGGGGCATTGACGGCCTGTCTGCGCTCATGTCTGCGGCACACCTTGGCGCGCTGGCTGCCCTGGACGCCCTGCTGGACTGCGGGGCCATGGTGAACCTGGGTGAGCTGCAGTGAGGGGGCGTTTGGCATTGCATGCGCACCCTGAGAGCAGCACGTTTGTCGTGCCCACGTAACTCCCATGTGGAGCTCAGCGCACACCGCCTGCTCCTGTCCTGCAGCTGACGAGATGGGCGCCACGGCGCTGCACTGGTGCGCGAAAGTTGCATGATGACGCATTGTTGCCGGAGCCTATTTGCCGGCGGCATGCCGGCAGCCATGTCCGGGATCAACCCCCGGCATCTGCAGCCTCACACCCTGCCTCCTGCCCACGCTGTCCCCTGCAGGGCGGTGGTGGGCGGTCACAAGGAGGCAGTCCTGGCGCTGGCGCAGCGCGGCGCTGCTGTGGACGCCACGGGTGTGGTGCACGAGGAGGAGGAGCACTTGGAGCGCCCGCTGCTCACGGCAGCGCACCGCGGCGACCTTGACATGATGCGCCTGCTGATTCAGGTGGGTGGCTGGCGGCTGAGCAGCCAGTGGCTGGTCCTGGTTGGTTGGGTGGGAAGCTGTTCAATCCACCCCAAAGCAGGCGCTGCACACTGGTTGGTTTGTGGGGCATCCATGCCCCATTTTGCCACGCAGCTGGTAGCCAGCTTGGACCCTCCCCCTCTCAAGCTGTGTGGGTGCACTTATCAATGATCGCCCTGCGTGACCCCTTCTGTCTGCAGCTGGGAGCCTCGGTTGACCAGCCCTCCCCCTGTGGCTACACTCCGCTGGTAAGCATGGGGCGGGCACTTGGCGCAAGCAGATAGCTGGGCAGCACGAGACGAGAAGCATGGGCCATCTGTCACTTCTGTGAGCTGCCAGCCCAGCCCACCCCAGCCCACCCCTCCCGCCGCAGTCGGTGGCCATCTGTTGGGAGCAGGGGGAGGCGGCGCGCCTGCTGCTGCAGCTGGGCGCCGACCCCAACCAGGTGGGTGTGCCTGGCAGCACATTGCGAGGCCTTGAGAGGTTGAGCAGCGGGACCTTTGCAGCAAGCGCGGGTGCAGGCTTCGCGTGTGCAAATCAGAAGCTGCCGGTTGTGTTTCCGACAGATGGCTTGGCCCTTGTTTCTGTCCACATTGGGCTGGTGCTGTCCCGAAATGCAGCTGCTGGAGCCGCACAACAATGGCGGCTACTATCAAATCTTCTCGGAGACGTCTGGCGCCGAGGAGGTGGGGCCGTTGGGGCAGCAACGGGGTGCAGCGGCATGAGAACAGTGTCAACTGCTAGGGTGCAAACGCCCTGCGTGGCAGCACAGGCTGTGCCGCAAGCCTCCATATGTTGGGGTCAACAGCATGGGTGCTGTGCCATTCCTGTGCAGGTGCGGTCGCTGCTGACTGTGGCACTGTCTCGCATGGACTACCGAGGCTTCACCACCGCACTGCTGGAGGTGGGGGCTGGATGGGTGGCCTTGTGAAAGGTCTGGGAGGTAGACACCGCCGCAACTTTCAATTTCGCCGCCTGCATGTTTGGCTGCTGGCCTGGCAGGCGCCTCATCTGCTGCCGCCCTCTCAGCCCGCTGCCCTCTGCGCTCCTGCAGGCGGGTGCGGACCCCACCCTGCGCCACCCATCCTCAGGGCTGACCCCCGCCGCGGAGGCAGCTTCTTTCGGTGAGGGGGAGAGGGGGGCCGGGGAGTGCTGGTTCAGGCTGCATCGCACCGCGCACCGGGGCTCCGCTGTGGCACAATGCATGCAGCAGATCTGGTGCAAGACCTGCCAAGCTGTGTGCCTCGCACACCCAGGACCTCGCTGTATGCCATCTGATGATTCATCACTCAGGCCCTAGCCACCTGGCCACCCACTCATCTGTGCAGGACTTGCGTCCGAGGCGGCGGTCCTGTTTGAGATGACGGCCATGCCGGCAGGGCCCTGGTCCCTCGATCAGCTGGGCTGGTCGGAGGCCATGGCGGAAGCAGTGAGTGGTGGGCATCTGGCAAGCCAGTTGGTTGGCGCTCGCTGCGCTTGGTGCAGCTGCCCATCTTGCCACACGGCCAGTGAGTTTCTGCCGAGTGAGTGCCGCACTGCCTCACCTCTCACAGGCCCTGAACGCACCCTCCCAACCCTCTCCTCGTAGCTGCGCAATGGCTGCCTGCACGACCCCTCTGAGTGCCTTGAACCGCTGATGGAGGCGTGGAGCGCGCAGCCGGTGCCGGTCCCCGCTGCGCCGCCGCCCGCCGCCTGCTGCGCCATCGTCGAAGCGCTGCTGGCCAACTACAGCCTCAAGCCGCAGCAGTCGACCGGCAAGGTGGGCTGCAGCCCAGCTGGGCGACACAGTGGCTCCCTTGCTGCTCCATCCTGTCGACATTGGGTTTGCATGGCCGCTTCCGAGCGCCTCCAATCTGCCTTCTCGTCAAGCGGCCCTTCTCTCGCCCCCACGCATCCCTGCAGCTGCTGCCGGGTGCCGAGCTGGCGGCGGTGCGGGCGGCGGAGGCGCTTGCCACCATCGGCATCTGCGCTGATGCAACCGTCGGGCTGGAGGACAGCCCCTGCAAGTGAGCTTCCTTGTTGAGAGTGTTTGGTGTGCCTGGCGCCTTCCAATGCCGCTGCGCCAGCTGGCATGGCCTGGATGTGCAGATCCGCTGATTGTGCTGCTCCCAGCTGCACAGCTCCCCAACAAGCCGCCTCCCTCTCCACCCTGACCCACCCCGTTTGCTCCCTGCCTCAGGCTCGTCATCCTGGCGGCGGCGCCCGCAGCCGCCCGCTGGTCCCACGCCCGCCACCCCCACTTCCCACCCGCCTTCCAGCACACCGTGCGCGCGCTGCTGCTGAGCAACCACCGCCTGTCTGCTCAGCACGCCACGTTCCAGAAGGCGGCGGAGCTGGCTGCTTGGATCATCTGTACTGGTCCGGCCGACGGCGGCGAGCCCTGCCCCTGCATCTACTGCGGCCTCGCCTGCCCGCAGCAGCGCGCGGTGTTCGAGCAGATCATGGCACAGGAGGCACACCTGGAGCACGGCGTGCCGGCGCAGAGCGCAGCAGGGCTGCCGCCCGATGCGCTGATGGAGGTGGTGCGCTGCCTGGCCGCCGAGCCCATCTCCACCTGGATGCGCTGAACTGGCGAGCCTCCTGGCCGCTGAGCTGGCAAGCCTCCTAGCCAGCCACTCGTAGCATGATTTTTCGAGCAACACCATCTGCTGAGCCGATTCGCTCCTAGCACCCTGCCCCACTCCGCGGCAGCAGCTGACCTGGCGCCAGCCGCACTGTACAGATTCCCCCCTAGTTTACCAACGATCGACAGCCAGCCAGCTAGCTCCTTGCCACCTCCTTTTCCATTTTCCTCGTGTGCTGAGCCTGTGTACAATGCCCTCTGCCCTGCCCTGTCAGACCTGATTTTTTCCACTGCCGCTCTGTTCCCCCGTGCTGTTTCCCTGCTTGTCTGATGCCCTGTGCGGCCCGTCTTCGCTCCACGCGTTCTGCTTGCTCTACAGGCATTCCCGGCACACGCACTTGCACATTTGCAGCACAAAATGGCCGCCATGGGCCACGCCAGCCGAACCCTTGTAACCAGCACAGCTGGCTGGGTGATGCAGAGCGCCACCGAGCAGACTGCCGCTTCCTGCTGCACCGCAGGCACATGCAGGTGCAACTGCATCCGGCCCTCTGTCAATGGCTTGCCTTGGCTGCCAGCTGTCGCTGCCTCTCAGTCACCCTGTCACCGCACCGCCGGTCAGCTGGCTGAGCGCCTCTCGAGCCTCCGCCGCCAGCTCAGCCATGCCGCATGCATCCAGCACCTGCTGAGAGGGCATGCTGTAGTAATGGGTTGGTCAGTGCGGCACGCACACGGAGGACAGTGACCAGCCCAGCCAGCCACATCGCATGCAGCAGCTTGCCTGGGGACACACAGGCCGGCACCATGAGAAGCACCCGGAGCCTTCAATCATCCGCTTCAGAACTACAGAGCGGCAACCAGGCACGGCGTTTAACATCAACAACAGCATGCGCTGCATGCTCTTGCCTGAACAAAGCTGTGCAGCTTGTCGACCCGGGTGATCCTCCAGATACGCGTCCGCAGCGCCTTCTCCGACATTGTTTGAACGCTGATGGGATGAGCAGGGGCACAAAGCAGGTGTAACGTCCCATCTTGCAGGTACCGCAGGCGGAGGGGCACCACGGGCCTCGCATGCATGGCGCTGCAAGGCGTCTCGGTGCAACGCGTGCGCACCGCATCAGGTTGTGGCTGTCCACATAAGGATCTCCTCCAGCCGCTACCAGCGCCTCAATGTCCACTTGAGCACGCGGCTGCCTGCTGCCACTGCCGCTGCTGCAGGCGTACCTGCAGAAGGGGTGGACCGGCAGGCGGGAAACGCGTTTTTGCAACGCAACGGGAGGCCGCTGCTGCAGGGCTGGCATAGCGGTCAGCCCGCTGCCCACCACCGCTTGCTCACCCCTCGACGGCTGCGCTGCTGGGGCCGACCATGTTCGTGCCGGCGTTCTCCACTGCATCGCCGCGGATGCGCCGCGACCGCCGCGGCGGCTCGGGCACCGCCGCTGGTGCGGCTGAGCTGTCGCCGCCTGCCGCTGCCTGGCGGGCGCGCTGGCGCGCCGCCCGCCGCTGCTCCTCCGCCGCGCCGCTGAGAGCGTGGTCGAGCAGGCCCAGGGCCTCCAGGCGGGCCCTGTTCTCCGCGATGCGAGTGTTCCGCTGCTGCTCGTATTCATTGGGCTCCGCCATGGCTGCTTGTTGCACAGTGTCGCTGCTGGGCTCGATCAGGGCGCCTGAGAGGCTGGGGCGTGGGCTGCTGCGCTGTGTGCTGGGCCTCCACTGAGCTTTCGCCCGCACCAGTGTCTTGCAGGTCAATCTCCAACAGTTTAGCGGATCTCTCTCACGCGACCTCCCTTGCAGCAGCCCCACCCTACAGAGAACTAGCCCCCCGCTCTGGCCTGCCCCGGCACCCTGGCGTCCTGCACAGCCTCCATAGGCCCGCGGAGGGTCTGGGTGTCGATCAAAGAGCAGCAGAGGCGGGCAGCCCGCCCGATGGTCGCAGCGGCGCCAGTGGCGGCAGCGGCGGCGGCAGCGGCGGCGGCAGCCCCAGGAGCTCTGCCGCCCAAGCTGCTGACGGTGAGTGGCAGCGCCTGCTAGCGTTCCTTGTCCGTAAAAGATTGACATGGAGCTGCGGCTGCTGCACTTTGTGTCGATCGCTGGCAAGCTGAGCTGGCCAGCCCAGTGCTTCCCACCCGCCCACC
>VIYQ01001693.1:0-39729 GCA_009928355.1 Chlorella sp. CH2018
GGGTGGGTGGGCAGGCAGGAGCAAGGGACAGGCGAGGTGGCAGGAGATCGATCACCCACGCTCGCACACTGCAGGCAGCGGCGGCAACCCCTTGAGTGCAGCGGCAGCCCTCGAGCACTGCTTGTTTAGCGCCTGCAAGGCCCTGACCCGCCCCCAACAACAGTACTCGTTTGCGCACCTCTGGGATGTTGTGTATGGCGATTGCGAGTGCCATCACAGGGCCAAAGTCGGTGAACGCCGCAAAGGCGACCGCAAAGCCCTCCGGCAGGTTGTGCAGCGTCATTGTGACCGCCATGAGCAGCCTGAAAGGCAGTGGGAGTGGGCTGGATGTGATGAGCAGATGTGCAGAGTGGCAGCAACAAGTGTGGAGATGTGACGACATGCGCAGTCAAAATGCTGACCGGATGCAATGCAGCGCAAGAGCCAGGGCGCGCAGCAAGCTCGAGGGCGCAGCCTCTTGTCACCGTCACTGCGCCGCCCAGCTCACTCACCCCAGCCGCAGCAGCTGGCGCGGGCGCATGCGCGCCGCCGCTGCTTTGCTGCCGCCCGCGCCGTTCATGCCGCCATTTGCGCTGCCATTGCTGCTGCTGCCGCCAAACTGCAGCTCCCGCCTGCCGCTGCTGCTGGCATCTGCCAGCAGCTCTGCCGCCGCCAGGCCTCCTGAGCCTAGCCGTTCGCTGCTGCGCGGCCGCCGCTCTGCCTGGCTACTGCCGCTGTCCTGCCGCTCCACCCGGTCTGCCCGGCCAGGGCTAGACACGCCAGGCAACGAGTGCAGCTTGTGAGACGCGTCCTCGCTCCATAGCTGTGTGGGGTGGGGTGGGCGGATTGTGAAGCAGGTGAGGCAACTTGAGCGGTGAGGGAGAGGCAACTCAGGCAGGCTGGCTGAGGCAGACGAGCAACTTCACGCTGCTCAGGCGCTGCCAAGCCTGTGAGTCGGAACCTCTGAAACAGCTGCCCACCAACCTTTTCAAGCTCCGAGTGGTGGGCGTGCCCCGGCTCGGGGTGGTGGTGGCTGCCAAACTCTGGGATGAAGGGCTGCACGCACGCAGGGGCAGGGAGTGCAATCCGGTGGCGCAGGGAGCAGGCAGGCCGAATGGAAGGGCTCACTGGCGAGCGGCTTGCGGGTGCTGGGAGCGGCTGGCCCTGCTGGTAGCTCACACTGTTTGCAAGGAAGCAAGCAGCGCCGCACAGTAAGCCATGGTGCCCTCGAGCCACACGCGGGTGCCACCACATGCCGCTGACGCCCCACCTGAATAAGCTGGTAGACGAGCGCGCCCAGCGCAAATGCGATGGTGATCTCCGGCCACCCGTGCTCCATGGCGTTGTGCAGCCACCTGGCAGGGGTGGCAGGGCAGGGCGGGGGAGAGGTTGTATGGGAGGATGCCAGGGATGGGTGCGGGCTGCGAGCGCAGCGCTCGGTGAGTGCCCCCGACTCGCTCTGCCAACCAGCACGCCACACCGCCTGCACCAGTGGCTCACATTTCCCAGACGGACAGCAGCAGCATGACGCCCATGGCGTTGCCCAGCAGCAGCGCCAGCAGGCTGTCATCTGGCTGCCGTACCACCTGTGGCAGGCAGGGGGGCGCAGCGGCGGGGGACAGACAGGCTGTGAGCAGGTGGGCGGCCAGAGCCAGGCATGCGACGCCTTCGATAGTCCATGGGCATGGCGCAATCAGCATCTGCCTGCCCCAATACGAGGCGCAAGGCTGGACCGGGAAGGCGGCAGCCACAGGCGGTGGCGGCGTCACCGACGGGCCGCCGCCACTGTCCTGGCGCCCGTCCCCCCCGTCCTGCGTCACACCCGCAATGTATTTACGCCGCTCACCGCGAACCCGGCGCCTATGCAGGTCGACAGGCCCGCAAAGGTGGTGAGCGCCAGTGCCCAAGCCTCTTCGGAGGTCAGGAAGGGCATTGCGGGCAGGTGGATCGCCTGCCGGAGGAGATCGGTCGCTGGGAGCGCCCTGGGCGGGCCAGGGGCCCTGGGGCGCGCTGTCCAGGGCCGGGCAGCAGGGAGGAGCACTGAGCGGCCTGCGACGCCTGCAAACGGATGTGTGACCCGTTGGGCGATCATTGAGCTGGGCGGTGGGCCCAGGGGCGCCGTTTGATGGCCTGCCGAGCACGGCGTGCTGCGCCCGGGGGGTCCATGGCCGCGAGCCGCGCCGGCTTCCATCCTTTCTGGTGCTGCGCGGGAGACCCCCAAGCGCCTAGTGAAGCAATTCACGATGGCGCTCTCCCAGGTGCGCGGGGCCTGGCGCCGCCCGGCCCGCGGCGGCCTGCTGGGGCAAGTGCAGGCGATGCAGCATCGGCTGGCGCGGCAGGGCGGGCGCAGGGCCGCAGCGCCGGCATGTGCGGCTCATGCCCGGCCGCCAGGCCGCCGCAGCCTCCTCCGCTGGGCCACCGCGGGCTGGGGGATGCCAGGCAGACGATGGCGGCTGCCGCAGGGCCCGAAGCACGGCGGGGCAGCAGCCGGCGCACGGGCGGCCGGCGGGGTGGGGCGGCCCGTGGCTCGGCCCTCGTCTGCAGTCGCTAGGCATGCCTCCAGCTGGAGGTTGCAGGCAGCAGCGGCTGGAGGCCAATCAGTCAGCCCTGGGCCATCATTATTTGTTTCTGCGCTGCCCAGCATCGTGCCGTTGTCGACCCGCAGCTGCCCGTGCACCCCCGCCCCGCTCTCGCCGCAGGCCGAGTCTGATGTGCAGATGCTGCTGGCCAGCCAGGCGCACCTGGGCACCAAGAACTGCACCAGCGCCATGGAGCGCTACGTGTACCGCCGCCGCAACGACGGCATCTTCGTGTTCAACCTGCAGAAGACGTGCGTTGGATGGGCGGGGCGCCGGGCTGGGCAGTGAACAGCAGGGCTGGCGGCTGCTTGCAGCACTGCGTGCATGCTACCTGCTGGCTGCTGCATGGATGCAGCCAAATGCACGTGGCTGGATGCAGCGGCATGTGCCGCTGGTGCAGCGGCAGCGGCAGCGGCAGCAGCGGCGTTAGAGCCGCAGGAGTGGAGGCAGCGGATGCAGCAGACAGGCAGGCCAGCTCAGCTCTGGCTGGCGATATGGGGTGTCGAGGCGTGGTCTGCGCGCCATCGCGCGGGCGGCATGCTCCGGCTGCCATGCTGCCACGCCACTCCCGCTCGCTCACCTCCGCCGCCCATCCCTTGCCCAACCTTGTTGCTGCAGCTACGAGAAGCTGCAGCTGGCTGCGCGCATCATCGTGGCGATTGAGAACCCGCAGGACATCATTGCGATCTCCGCCCGCCCCTACGGCCAGCGCGCTGTGCTCAAGTTCGCCAACTACACCGGCGCCAAGAGCACTGTGGGCCGCCACACCCCTGGTGCGCTGCTGCTGCCGCGCCGCTTGCTGATGAGCCTGGTGTCGCTGGATTGTTGCCCTGCACCTGTTCCCGCGCCGAGCTGCATGGTGGCGGCAGAGGGCAGCAGGGCAGCGGGATGTAGCTGGAGGGCCGGAGCCACCTCAGAGGCTTGCCAGGCGAGCGCCAGCAGCCAGCAGCAGTGATGGGGCAGGAGCAGGCAGGCAGGGCACGGCGAGTCAGCGGGCAGTGCCGGTGGGCAGTTTGAAGCGGAGCCCACAGCTTTGTTGGAGCCTGCAAATGCGTGGGAACATGCGGCAGCAAACATGTCGGCTAACATTGGACCAGCATGCAAGCTGCTTCAGCTCTTGCTGGAGCAGCACAGCACGTTTGGCGCTGGATGGCACAGCTGACCGCGGCAGCTTGGTCGGCCGTGACGCCTGGCGCCGCGCAGCCACCGCCTACCACGGGCCCCTCCGTCCCGCTGCCATGCTGCGGCACGCGCATCCACTCACCGTGTCCTGTGTGCATTTTCGCATTGCCTGCCTGCAGGCGCGTTCACCAACCAGATCCAGAAGGGCTTTGAGGAGCCGCGCCTGCTGATCGTGACCGACCCCCGCACCGACCACCAGGTGCGCGCAGCTGGCCTGCTGCGGTGGGGCCTGCGGTGGGGCTGCGTCACTGCCGGCTTGCGGACTGAGGAACTGTAGCAGCTCGGCTGTCGTGTGGGAGCCATGCTTCTTCGTGCTTGAGAGCTTTGCCTTCAGAGCCCCCCATCAACCTCTGCTGTTCCGTGCAACCCCTGTGCTGCAGTCGATCAAGGAGGCCGCGTACATGAACATCCCCGTGATCGCCTTCTGCGACACCGACTCCGACCTGCAGGTGGGCCTGGGCCTGCTAGTGCGGGGTGTGCCAGGGTGTGTTTTGGAGGGCTTGCGGGCTGCGGCGAATGCCCGTGAGCTGGGGGTCAGTTGCCGGCGTTGTGCTGCGAGCCAGCATGCGGCAGCAGGCCAGCAGGGGGCAGGGAGCAGCAGTGCAGCCGGCAGCTGGGGTGCAGCCTGGGCATCCGGGTTCAACGACTGGGAAAGTTGGGCTGAAAGCACTGTGGCACACGGGCAGGCCCGGCGGCAGCAGCAGCGGAGGCACGCGTGGGCGACAGCTTTGGAGGACCATGAGCTGTGTCGGCTGTGCAGCATCACCTGCAGCGGCGGCCCTTGGCGGCAATGCCAGCAAGGGCAGCGGCGACGAGGGCAGTGGGCCGCACTGCGTGCAGGACGGAAGCAGCTGCCAAGGTGCCCCTGTGCAGGCACACTTGTGCTCACCCCCTGCAACCCCTCCCTCCCCTCCCTGCTCTGTCCCTGCAGGGCGTGGATGTGGCCATCCCCGCCAACAACAAGGGCAAGCATTCCATCGGCGTGCTGTACTACCTGCTGACCCGCATGGTCCTGCAGGTGCGGATTGTCGACCTGCCTGGCTGTTGCCCTTTGCCATCATGCTGCGGCGCTTCATTGCCCGCGTTGCCGTGTGGCTGCGCTGCCGCCGCATGGTTGGCCCGACGTGCCACAGGCAGCCCTGCCCACCTATGCAGCTGCCTGCCTGCGCTGCCGCACCCCTGCCCCCATTCTGCCGCCTGTCTTCTCAAGCCCTCCCCACTGGCCTCTCATGTCTCCTCCCCTCTGCCCCGCGCCCCCATCCAGATGCGCGGCACCGTCTCCGCCGCCAACCCTTGGGACGTGATGGTGGACATGTTCTTCTACCGCGAGCCTGGTGCGCACCTGGGGCTGCAGTCAGCCAGCAAATAACTTGCGGTGCATCAACGGATGATTCAGCGGGACTGGATCGGCCAAGGAGGGCGTACCTCGGCTGCCACCTGGCGGGCCCCGTTGCATGGGCTGTGCACCACCTGGTGTGGCAGTCGTGGGAGCTGCAGGGGAGGCCCCACACCTGTGGTGGGCAGGCGTAGGCAGGCGTCCTGCTCACACCCGCACTGCTGCATACATCAGTACTATACACCCACACTCCTGCATACACCACTCCTGCCCTGTTGCAGAGGAGGCCAAGGAGGAGGCCGAGGTCGAGGCTGCCCCCGAGTTCGACGCCGCCGCTGGCTTTGCCGCCGCGCCGCTGCCGGGTGGCGAGGAGGCCGCCGGCTTCGATGCCTACGGGTGAGCTCACCCTGCGGTTGCAGTTTGTGTTCGACTGAGCTCAGCCTGCGGTTGCGCTGTGTGTGTCGCAGAGCGGGCAAGCCACATGGGTGCCAGTGCTGCCACCCAGTAGTGCAACCTACATGCATCCCACCATGCTGACTCACCCATGCCGCTCCTCTGGTCCCCCGCCCCGCAGCTACAACGCCGCTGGTGGCTTCGAGACCGCCGCCGGCTTTGAGGCCGCCACCGGCTTCGAGGCCGCCGCCGCGCCCGCCGCCGCCCCGGAGGCCTTTGCCCCCGCCGCCGCCCCCGAGTACCCCGCCGCCGGCTACTAAGCGGGCTGAGGGCCCGAGGGCGCTGCGCACGGCGGCCGGCAGCGCCACGCCTGTGCGCAGCGTCGTGGCTGGCAGCCTGCAGCGTGCCGCGGAGATGTGATGTCGGATGTCGAGCGCATGGGGGCGGCCGTTCCGGGTTTGCGCCTGGCTGCGGGCCGTCCCCAAGCGCTGGGTGATGAAAGCAGATGGAGGAAGGAAGTCCCCACCCTTGTCGCTCCGTGGGCCGCCTAGGCGGAGCGCTGTGTTGATCCCACCCCGCCCTCGCCTGCCCCGGCTTCTGACGGGGGGCAGGGCAGCAAGCCTTGGTGCCGCTTGGCTTGTGTAAGCCTGGAAAACCCGCTGAGGAGAGACAGAGAGGCAGGTGCCAGGCAGGCTTGCAGGCCTGGCCAGGGGTCAACCTAGTCAAGAGGGTTTTGGAAGGCTTTCGAAGGCTTCAGGGAGGCTACACTGCATGTGCAATCGCATGGCGGAGAGGATGCATGTGGATGGATATGATTGGCGCCACTGGGCAGGGCATTAGGGCAGGCAATGCAGAGCAAGCAAAGCAGCAGGTAAAAGCAGACTGGAGCGCAGAGGAAGCAGGGAACAAGCGGCAGAAACAAAGCAAGCTGGGGAGCACGACATGAATGAAATGTGTTGTGTAGTGAGATAGCGCTGCAGCCTCAAGATTGTGGCGGCGGTCCACCGCTGCCGCCGCTGCTGCTGTTGCTGCCGCTGCCGCTGCCGCCGCCGCTGCCACTTGCCTGCGGCTGCAGGTGCATGACGCCCGTCACACTGGCCGAGCTGAGCAGCTCCAGCTGACGCCTGCCCTTGCGGATCAGGTGCTCAATCAGCAGGATGTCTTTGCGATCGATGTCTCGGTGCCTGCGGCAAGCAGGGCGGCAGTCGCCACTCCCGGTGACAAGCCAGAGGAGGGCTGATGGCAAACAGGACGTACAGTCATGCTGCGCACAGCCATGTGCAGCACACGCATATGTGGAGATCACTAAAAGCTGGCAACAAGGGTCAGCAGTGCAGATAAATGATTGACAAGCACAGCTGAGCTCACTTCTCAAACTCGCTGCGAGCCAGCGCCGCCAGCGAGTCGCCGCCTGCCCCCGCCTTGGCCCGCGCCGCTCGCAGGCTGCTGCGGTACAGGCTCAGTGCCTGGCGCTGCAGAGCGGTCGGGAAGGGGTGGGGAGACAGGTTCAGATGGGGCTGCAGCGTGGAGGCAAGCACGACGGTGGCGCATGTCCAGGCGAGGGTGGAGCGGCGGCAGCAGCGGCGGCGGCAAGCCTGGTGGTCCAGGCGACAAACCCAAGCGCTGCTGCCCACATTGGGCGCATCTTCTACCAGGTGATTGCCTCCCAGGGCTTGCCTGCAGGCCAGAGAGGCGTTTGGACATCGGTGGCGCTGCACCCAGCGTGCGACGGCACTCGTGCGCCTTTTAGAGGATGCGCTGAACGCAGGATAAGCGCGGCACCAACGAACGAAAGGCGCACAGGCGCCAGGGTTCTGTGGCGGGCCGTCATGCGCTGCCTCCCCACTCGACCGCAGCACGGCAACAGCCGCGGGCCTGCAACCGGCCGCTTAGCGTTCGCATTCAAACCTGGAGCCTATTCCTACGCGCGGCCCCGTCGCAGGCAGGCTCTGAGCGTCACTAGGCCGGCGGGCGCGCAGCACGGGGGCTGGACAGCACGATGCCGACGCCCAAAACCATCGATGTGAGGCGCTTGGGCCGATGGGCCCGCCGCAGCCCGCCGACCAGCGCGCCAGGGGTCCATGACAGCTCTGCGCCGTGCCCAGCCCGCCGGCGCCCCCAAGGCCGCCCGCAGGGCGTGCGGAGGCTGGAGCGCGGCGCGCGGCCAGGCGGCCGCTGCCCTCCCGTGCTGGCCGCCGCCCCGCCGCCGCTCGGGCTGCACCGTTCACTTCCTTCCGCTGCGCCCTGCTGCCGACCGCTGCCACCGCTTGCTGCTCGCCATTTACAGGACATTTATGATGACTACAAGATGCGGCGGTCGGGCCTGCTGCTGGCGCTGATTGACGGTGCGGCCGCACGCTGCTGGGCACTGCCGCACGTGCCGCCTGTCCGGCTTCCCTGCCGCGGCCTGTTTTCTGCCCTGTGCTGGGCCCCGCTGACGCAGCTGCTGCGCCCGTGACGCCTGCAGACTCGCGGGAATTTTACGATGTCTGCGACCCCAAGCGCGAGAACCTGTGCCTGTACGGCCACCCAGACGGCAACTGGAGGTGTGCTGGGGGCATGAGCAGAGGGAACCACACGCTGATGCCGCTGCAGCACGCTGCAGGCAGCGTGCAATGAGGCGTCCGGTGTCTTCCAGGCTTGCTGGCCTGTGCGGTGCACCGGCAGCTCACGTGCCGCCGCCCCCCCTTGTGTGCTCTGTGCTCTGCCCTGCAGCGTGGACCTGCCTGTGGAGGAGGTGCCGCCCGAGCTGCCGGAGCCGGTGCTGGGCATCAACTTTGCGCGGGACGGTGCGTCTTTCCATTTGGTGTCGCCCATTGTTTAATGCTTTTCGGATCACAGCTGGCGGAGCCGGTGCTGGGCATCCACTTTGGCTGGGGCCCCCGGTGCCCACAGCTTGCCGCGGCTGCAGTGTGCGACAGCATACGGTGTGCCTGTGCCTCGCGCGAGCTGCAGTCCTTGCTTGAAGGCCTGCACTGCATGGCATGCGCCTGATGCTGACACCGCCCCACCTTCTTTTGTGCAGGCATGGACCGCAAGGACTGGCTGGCCCTCTGCGCGGTGCACTCCGATGCCTGGCTCTACTCCCTTGCTTTCTTCTACGCCGCCCGCTTTGACGCCGACGGCCGCGCCGAGCTGTTCTCCCTCATCAACCAGCACCCCACAGTCTACGAGGTGAGAGAGGAGCAGGGAGGGGAGGGGAGGGGAGGCCCTGGCCATTGTGGGGCTGTTTGGGCCGGCACACATTCGACACGCACCGGCATGTGCAGCTGTGCACACGTGGTGAAGGCAGCGCAGCGCAGTCGCCCACCCCTGTGCTGCTGCCCTGCTGCCCCTGCAACCAACAGGTGGTGACGGGGCGCGTGGCGCGCAACAAGATGTACAAGCGCAAAATCCCCAAGCAGCAGACCGCGGCGGCGCAGGTGCGGGCAGCGCGCGCAGCGTCTTCAGCCCCCTGCCGCGCTGACTTGCTGTCACGACAACCGGCAGCTTGCTGGTTAACAAATGAAGGCACTGCGCGCCCTGCCGCTGCCTTGTGCCCTGCATCGCCTTGCCTGCAACTAGCCAGCCCACTCCCTTACCTCTGCTTGCCTACCGCCGCCTGCAGGCGGCGATCGCCAACCAGGCGGCGGCGCTGGCGGCCTACGAGGCGCCAGACTCGTTTGTGCGGCCCGGCTACCAGGCGGCGGACCAGGTGTGAACCGTTTGTTGAGCGCACAATACATGTTCAACTTGCCTGGTCGCGGCTACTGGGCACTGGTGCTTGTTTGCTTATATGCTGTGGCCGCCGCCTGATCGCGACAGCCACCTTTCACCGCCTGCACCCTGCTAGCTCTGCATGGCGATGCCAAAGGCGCATCATCAAGTTCTCACCTTCTAATCAAGTCCTCCTGTCCCCTCCACTGCTGCCACTGCAGCCGCTGCCCACCGGCCGGCTGCTGACTGCGGAGGACGTGACCCCTGCACTGCAGGGCCGGCAGGCGGAGCTGTTCTGGCCGGATGACGGCAAGTGGTGAGTCCTGGCTGCACCTCGGCACTCCTTTGGAGGGAGGGCATGGCAACTGCGCCCGCTGGCCAGCGCCGCTTGCTACGCTGGCGCCTGCAGCCAACTCTGTAGCCTTCGGCTGCTTGCATGCCCTCAAAGCTGTTGTTGCTGGTTGCTGCGGTTGCCATGCCATGCCAAGCCAGCCGTACACCTCACCCTTGCGTCCGCCGACCGCGCCTCGTTGGCTATGTGATCGATGCGCTGTCTCAACATCCCCCCTCTTGCTCTGCCTGCCTGCAGGTACCTCATCCAGTTCATGTCGATCCACATGGACTCGCGCAAGGCCGAGTGAGTGGGCCCTCACTGTGGACAGTACAATGCAATGCGTGCAGCAGCCTGTGCGTGCATATGCAGTCCAGACCGCCCAATCAACGGCAGCTGCTTCTCAGCGCGTGGCCTGCAACGCCGGCACCCGCCTCCACGCTTGGGGCTGTGTTGCATCCATGGCCTGACGTATTGCCCGCCCTCGGGCATCCCGTTTTCTAGCTCAAACCAGTGCCTGCCTGCTTGCCCTGGCTTGCAGCGTGCAATACGCGACGGGCGAGGTGGAGCTGCTGGACCTGGACGAGGTCATTCGGGACGGCCACTGCTCCCTGCTGGCATGAGAATGAGGGCACACGAGAGCCAGGCAGCACTGCATGCCTGCACTTATGTGGGGACGTTCTCACTTGTCCCAGGCTCAAACAGGGCACGCCCATGGTGGCCGCGTGGCCGCCGGCCTGCCGCGAGCGAGCTCCCTCCCAGCTGAAGCCCCCCTTTCCCTGCTGCCCCGTTGCACTTTGACGCCCCACGCTGCTGTTTTACTGACGCCCCGGCCACACCTGCAATCCTCCTCTTTTGACTCCTGACCCACAAGTCGCGCCAACGCACTGCCAACCCAGCGGCAGCACCCAACCCCAGCCTCACCGCTTTCTCTCATCCTGCTCCTGCTGTTTCATCTGGCCCTTTAACTCTTGGCTCTCTTGCATTAGACGCTGTAAAGGCAACAGCATCCTGACTTGGAGCGGGGCAGCAGGGAACGCCAGCGGGGCGGCGGGGTGCCGCCAGCTGACCCCATTTCGCCAGATCGGGACAGAACACGCACCTAGCCGCTCCCCTGTAGTATTGAGAGCACTCGCTCGCTGCGCCGACTGCCTCCTTGCTCCGGCAGCACGACCATCTGCGCTGTATGCGCTCGTGCGGCCGCCTGAGCGCGGCATCCGCTGCGAGGACAGTCTCACTAAGCTGTTCAGCTCGCCGACCAGCCCTGGCGCGGGTAGCTGCTGCAGCCGGCGGCGGCGGCGGCCCTGCTGCTGGCGGTGGGCGCAAGCTGCTTTGGCTGTCGACCTCCAGCCAGGTGCGCCGAAGTTATTGCCTGGTGCACTGGCACACAGACTCACACTGCAGTGCTGTGCACTGCAACAAGCGCAGATCACTGCTGCAAGCCCGCCCCTGCACTGTGTTTCCCTGCCGCCTGCCACAGGATGCCCTGACGGCTGGGCTGGAGGCTGGTGTGAAAACAGTGGTGTTCAACGAGGGCCAGGATGCGCTGGCGCAGGAGTGGCAGCAGCTGGGGCGGTTTGAAGCACTCACCCACACCACAGATGGCCGGCTGCTGGGGTCGGACGGCAAGCAGGTGGGACGCAGCCCCTGTGGCATGATGGCTTTTGATCGGCATATGGTCTGCGCTGCTGCATTTGGCTGGTGTATCCATATCATGATGTCTGTCTGCTGCCCCATAGCAGGTCGGTCGGGTGCGCCTGTTGTCATCTCCCGAGGACCTGCGGGCTGCAGAGCGGGAGGCGGCGGCTGCCCAGGGCGTGATTGTCATGGATGCAACTGATTGGCAGGTGGGCGTCGCTGCTGGCTTGGCTTTTGCCCCTGCCTGCTGTGTGTGCACAGTGCTGCTGGGATGCCTCACAGCTATCCCAGCGGCAACACAAGCACTTGCCCCTCTCCTCCGCGTGCAGATCATCCCCGCTGAAAACCTGGTGGCAGCCTACCAAGCCAACCCTGGGGCCACCCTGCTTGCAGCTGCACCTGACTGTGCAGCTGGGCGAGTCATGCTGGAGGCCCTTGAGGCCGGCACGGACGGCGTGCTGCTGCAGACCGACAGCCCTGCCGAGGTGCGTGGCTCAAGGCTGGTTTGTGGGATGTTTGGGTGGGCAGTCGAATGGTGGCAGGCATCATCGCTGCTGGTGGCAAGCTTGATGTGCCTGGGTGTGCTGAGTGCCTGCTTCCGCCGCTGCTTCAGCTGCTACTCCCAGCCTGCACGAGTGTGAGCTCTGAACGCACTGACCCTGTCCTCTCCATACACACAGGTGCGAGCCCTAGCGCGGTACGTGCAGCAGCGGCAGCAGGCGGGCGGGTCAAAGCTGCACTATGAGGCGGCCCGGGTGACGGCAGTGCGGCCTGTGGGCATGGGCGACCGCGCCTGCGTTGATCTGTGCAGGTGCGGGGTGGGGATGCTTCGCTGTGCCCCCGCTGGGCCTCCGCTGCAAGTCCGGACATTGGGATTGGGCGGCCAGAGACGCACAGCAGCAGCAGATGACCGCTTGTCCACCGGCCAGGTGTTCTTCCTTGTGCAACAGCAAGCTGGCTCGATGCCGCTGCCGTCCCTGCATGTACATGTGCTTGTATGTGTGACCACCAGCTGCCCCTCACCCCTGCCCCCGCCACAGCCTGCTGACCATGGGGGAAGGCATGCTGGTGGGCAGCTTCGCCCGGGCGCTGTTCCTCGTACACAGCGAATGTGCCGAGAGCCGCTACATCGCCAGCCGCCCCTTCCGCGTCAATGCAGGCCCGGTGAGTTTCTCGTTTAAGGCGTTTCTGACTGACTTCACAAACCAAGTGATCGCTCTGGGCTGGGCTGACTCGAGCATGGAGCTTTGAGCTGCACGGCTGCAGGGATGCAGGCTGCCTCTCAGGGCAACGTGCTGCAACTGCACTGCCCATACCAGCCATGCTGCCCGCACACACACATCACAGCTGGCTCCCTGCATTCTTTCCCCATGTTGCTCACTTCGTGCAGGTGCACGCGTACCTGCAGCTGCCCGGCGGCCGCACCGGCTACCTGTCTGAGCTGCGCTCGGGGGCGGAAGTGATGGTGGCAGATGCGCATGGCGCGACCCGCACCGCCCTGGTGGGGCGCGTCAAAATTGAGGCCCGACCGCTGGTGAGCAATGTGCTGAAAAGCTAGAATGGGAGCGGCCAGCTGAGTGGCGGTTGTCACACACCATGCTGCATGCACAGCCCCACCTGCCACGGCTGCTGCTCTGCCTTGCACAGCGTGCACCGCAGATCAGCCTGCTCGTCTTGCCTGCCATCCCTGCCAGGTGCTGGTGGAGGCTGAGCTGCCTGATGGCGAGCCCTGCTCCGTGCTGCTGCAAAATGCCGAAACAGTGCGACTGGTGGGGCCTGCCCCAGGCGGCAGCAGCGGCAGCCTCAGCGGCAGCAGCAGCAGCAGCCGCAAGAGCAGCCAGGCAGGGGCCAACGCAGCGAGTGCTGCCGCAGCAGAGGATGGCTTCATTTGGCAGCAGGGCGGCAGCAGCGGTGGCGGCAGCGGCAGCGGTGGTGGCGGCAGCGGTGGCAGCTCCAGCGGGCGAGCCATATCTGTGTCTGAGCTGGCGCCTGGCGACCAGGTGTATGTGCTGCGGCAGGGCGGCGCGCGGCACACCGGGGTGGCCATTGAGGAGAGCATCACCGAGCGGTGAATGGAGCCAGAGTGCCGATATGACGTTTAAGCAGTGCTGATATGACGTGTAGACAGTGCTGATATGGCGTGTAAGCAGTGCTGATATGGCGTGTAAGCAGACATACGACGTGTGAGGAGGCTGCTGCTCTCTGCCTGTCAACCTGGCCTCCTTCCATCTCAACCCTCCTTGTCTTGCGGCGCCACAGCCAGTTCACTTTATTTATTGCATTTACAAGCAGTGAGGTGAGGGCTGCATGCAGCCGATGGCAACAGTTCAAAGCATGGGCGCCGCCTGGGCGCAGGTGGGTGGCTGTCTCCAGCCTCTATGCAGCCGCATGGGATGGAGGGGGCAGGTGTACGGTACACAGGCGGTACAAGTGTGCTGAAGGAGCTGTCTGAGGCGCTGCCCGCTGGGTGGTGCGCCGGGCCAAAAAACATGGTGGAGAGTTTTGTGGCGAGGCATATGATAAGGGGTGGGTGGTGGGACGGATCAGGGAGCAATCTGTCGTTGGAGTGAAAGGATTCGAATCGGAACCAATCAACCTGGGTGGGTGGGTTCATGGGGCGCCCGCCTGCCAATGGGCGGGGCGGGGCCTGGGGGGTGGGGGCCTTGTGACAGGGAGATGGCAGCGGGCAGGGCAAGGGCGCGTCCACACGAGGCACTGCTGGGGAGCGCACTTGGGGTTGAGAGCGCGGGAGGCAGAAGCGCATACAGGGGAGGCAAGTTAGTCGAGCAAGCATGGGGGCGGTCGGGGGATGTATGTACAAGCGGATTGGCGTCGGGAGAGATGGGTGCAGGGTCGCCAGAGAGGCAAGAATCAGGGCATCGGGGGAAAAGGGTGGAAAAGAACAAAGAGGGCGTAGTGTTTCGAGCAAGGGATCAGGGAACAGGGGGATGGTTCAAGTGGCAGGGGCGGGCGGCTGCGGGCACCAAGTGGAGCGCGCAAGGGGCCAGCCTCACCATGCTGCGCTGCGCTGTGGCTGAGCGCGATGCAGCAGGTCGACGGCGGCGCCGCAGCCGCTGCGCCGTGGTGCTGGGCTCAAAAAGGGTTCTGGTTGTGACGCTCAAAAGATGCCAGAGTCGAACAGGCCAAAGCTGGCAAAGGGGTCGGCGCCCGCCACCTTGGGCAGGCCGCCGCCCAGGCCCTCACCCGGCATAGCCGGCATGTCAAGCAGCTCAGCAATGAAGTGGTCGCTCTCGCTCTCGCTGGCGGCGGGGGCTGCTGCGCCGCGGCCGCCGGGCAGGGCCACCACGGGGCCCAGAAGGGCGGGGGAGGCGTGGGGGCCAGCACCCAGGTCCAGCAGGGCACCTGGGGAGGGCGGCTGTGGGCCGGGCTGCGCAGCATCGTGCAGCGCCATGCCGCCCATGCTGCGGTCATGCTGTGCCAGCGCCATGCCTGCGTGGCTGTGCGAATGGGCCAGCTGCGCCAGCTGGCCGCGGCTGTGCCCAGCGTGCGCCAGGATGGGCAGGCTGTGGCTGTTGGGGCCGCCCAGCACCGCGGGGCCGCTGCCGCTGACCGCCAGGTTGTTCAGGTCTGGCCAGCTGCTGCCGCTGGCGTCGGGCACCAGGCCGCGCCACACAGCCGCAGGGGCGGTGGGCTGAGGCGCCAGCATCACCTCCTCAGCGTGGCTGCTGCCGTGCGCGCTGAGCCGCGCAAACGAGGCATGGCGCGCCTGCAGGGCGGGGTGGGCGCCATAGGGCCTGCCGTACTGCGCTGCCGCGGCGGCGTAGTGGCTGAACTGCGGCTGGCTGTGGCCGTGGGGGTGGTGGGCGGCCAGCCCGCGGGACTGGGCCATGTTGAAGGGGCTCGGGCCGTGGCCATGATGGTGGTGGTGGTGGGCCGCTGCTGCTGCCGCCGCCGCCGCGCCAGAGTGGGAGGGCACCATGCCCACCTCCCAGCCGCTGGCCGCCGCGCCGGGGCCACCCCTGCTGCTGGCGTGGCTGAGGGTGGCGGCGTGCGGGGAGTCGGCGGGCGCAAAGCCGGTGGCGTCTGTGACCGTCACCAGGGTGGACTGCTCATGCTCCGACTGGTGGCTGTGGCCGTAGGGGTGGCTGTGCCCGCCGTACACCGGCGCCGCCGACTGGAAGTGGGGCGGGTAGTGCGTGCGGTGCAGGCCGGGCTGCGGGAAGTGGGTGGCGCCGCCTTGGACCAGCTGCTCGTACCGCCCAGGCTGCTGCGGGGTGTGGGGCGCGGGGCTGCCCGCCGCCAGCTGCAGGTGGCCAGAGGAGTGGCGCTTGCGAGGCGGCTGGGCTGCCGCCTGCTGCTGCTGCGCCGGCGAGCGCGCCTTGCGGGGCTTGACGGGGCTGGCGCCACCGCGACACACCTTGGAAGCACGCTGCTGCTCTGCGGCGGCTGCGGCTGCCGCTGCGGTGGCCTGCCGTTGTGCCGCCTCAGCTGCAGCGCGCTGCTGCTGCGCCGCCATGCGGGCCGCCTGCAGTGGCGGCGGCGCCTCGCCGTTGGTGGGCGTGGCCAGCGCGATGCCCTGGCGCTGCATCTCTGCCGCCACCTTGATGCGGTGCTTCTGCAGGTGGCTCTTGACCTGGGCAGGGGAGGGAGGGGAGGAGAGGACAGGAGGTGGGTGGGGTAAGCACAGGTGTGGGTTGAGGGGAGGCAGCATGCAGCAGAGCCAACCAGGCAGGCAGGGCACGCACTGGGCAGGTCATGTTTGGAATGTGGTGGGCAGCATGCTGGCTTGGGTCACTGGCTGCGCACGCAGCAAGGAGATCAGCGCACGGCAAGCATCAGTAAATCTATGCCCTGCTGGTACGGATACAGATGGCTGGGCAGGCAGCCAGGGCAGCCCACCTGGATGGTTGTGAGCTGTGAGGTGTAGGCGCCCATCTTCATGAGGATTGCCTTGGGCTTGGCCTCCCTGCAGGTGAGCAGGAAGGGGCAATGGGACAGGGGCGGGAGGGTTGGACAAGGTGCGATGGAGCGCGGGGCGGAGTGCATGGGCAGTGGGGCAGGCATGCTGCTGGGCGAGTGGCAGTGAGGATGCATTCCCAGGGCTATCAAGCTGGCAGGTATTGACCAGGCGGCTGGCATTACAAGCCGGCAGATAGGGTTGGCAGGCCGCTGTTGCCGGCGCACGGCGTGCCACAATCGCCCGCCGATCTCCCACTCACCACACGCCGCCGGCCTGCTCGAGCGCCTTGAGGAACCGGGCCTCCAGCGCGCCGGTCCACCGAACAGCCAGCCTGCCGCGGCCTGCAGAGGGGCAGGGGTGTGGGAGGGCACAGGGGCGGGTCAGGGTTTACTCCAGAGGCAGGAGACGAGGGGAGCGTAGGGCGCCGGCGCACGGCCGGGGGGCGGGGCAGCCGCGGCGGGCGCCCTGCCTGCCCGCGCGCTGGGCCAGAGCGCCGGATCTATGGCCTCGGGCCCCGTGCGCGCCCGCTGGCGGCTGTTCGCTGGCCGGCCGGGGTGGGGTGGGCAGTGGGCGCGCCCGCGGGAGGGAACACGGCGCCCGCCGCCCCGGGCCGCAACGAACCGCCCCGGCAGGCTGCCAGAGCCCAAGGGGCGGGGCGCGGGCCGGCCCGCAGGCGGGGAGGACATGCTGGGGTCATGTGCGAGCCGTGCGGCGCAGATGGCTGGGCCCCCGCCTGTCCCGCAGCCCCGCCGCGCCGCCGCAGTGGTTTCGGGGGGCTCTGGGCGGCGTGGGGAGCGCGGCAAGGGGCCCAGGCCTCGCATCCCGCACACCCCCGGCGCATCTACAGACCCACGCGGCCGCGGCCCCCGGGCTGCTCACCGCTGTCGTCATCCGAGCTGTATGCGTCGGCGGCCGCGTCTCCCGAGAAGGAGGAGCCCGAGGCCTCGGAGCCCAGCTCCTCCCCCGCCCAGTCCTGGCGGACCCGCTTCTGCCGCTGCGTCCTGACGTCCATTTTGGAGTCTGACCAAGCTGAATTGAGCGCAAGTGTGCCGCAAACAGGCCCATGTGCGGGCCTTGGGCCGATGGGAGCCAGCTCAGCATGCTGCCGCGCAGCAGGGCGCGCAGCAGGGCGCGCCAAGGCTGCGCCAGCACCGGATCTGCCCCGATGTGCAGTTGGCAGAGCCGGCAGGGGCCCCCACGCGCCTCCAGGCTGCGACGCGTTCAACTTTGGGGTTTCCCCGCCCCCGTCCGCTGCGAGCGCCCAGGTGAGCGCCGGATCGGCGCGATGCAGGGCGCTGGTGCGCGCCGCCGGCCCATCGGCTGCCCCGCCGACCGCCGCCTCCACCGCCGCCGTCGACCTGCCCTTGTCCTTGCAGGCCGCGGCGGGCTGGTGGCGCCATGCGGCTCGTGCTGCTCAGCATTGAATTCAATGCGGGGACGTTCTCAGGTGCGCATGCGCATCAGGGGACCCGCTGGAAAACCCGCCGCGGAAGTGCATCTGCTGTCGCACGCGCCTGTCCTGGAGGCACGTTCCATTTTGGCCATGCGCCTCCCGCTGCAGGCAACGGCGTGTATGCCTGCAGCCAGGCGCGCGCCCTGACCCAGCTGGGGCATGAGGTGCTGGTGGTGGCTGGGTCGCCGCCCGGCCACGCGCCCGCAGCCGGCAGCGCATGCCAGGACCCGCCGCTTGCCGCCCAGGTCCTGCACGTGAGCGGTGGGCCGTGCCGCAGATGGTGTGGGCTGTTGTTTGCTTGTGAAAACTGCATCCTTGCTTGCAGACGCAGCAGCGGCCCTGGAGCAAGTGAGCTGAGCACGGTCTTGCGGCTGCTGCTCCAGCTGTGTGTCTGCTCGGTCCGACTCATCCTGCCTGTGTCCCGCTCCACCTCACACTGCGCCCCAGATTGAGCTGCCTACTTGGGGCCAGTTAGATGCCGGCTGTGCCTGGCGCCAGTTTGCAGCCGGGGCCGGCAGCCCGGATGTGGCGGCGGCTGTGGCAGCCTTTGGTCCGGCCGCAGTCCTGGGGGTCGACTGGCACAGCGTGGCCGCCTACGATGCCCTGATGGAGTCCCTTGCCCAGCACGGCAGCACCAGCAGCAGTGGCATAGGCACCAGCGGCAGCAGCGGCAGCAACAGCGGCCATGCAGGGTCAGCGGCACTGCCGTATATCTTCCTCAACTATCGTGTGTACCACCGCACCGCCTCTGCTGATGAGCTGGCGGTGATCGAGGCGCAGGAGGAGCGGGCGCTGCGCCTGTCGGCCGCCTCCCTGGTGCTGTGCCGAGCAGATGCAGAGTACCTGCGCCACCACTTTCCAGCGGCCACCGACCCGGCAGCGGGCGCCGCGCCGCTGCACGTGCTGCTGCCGGCACTTCGGGCTGACATGGAGGCCCTGCCTCCGCCGGCAGACGTCGCAGCACAGCAGGAGGCAGCGGCAGGGCAGGAGGCAGAGTGTGGCGGCAAGCACGGCGGCGTTGCTGCGGTGACGGTGGATTGCAGAGCGGCTGCAGCGGCGCCTGCCCCAGACAAAGACCAGCAGGGAGTTCAGCCAGCGCAGCAGGCACCGCAGGCGCAGCAGGCAGCACAGGGCCGCCGCTTCCTCACTTGCTGTGTACGCATCTCTCCTGAGAAGGAGCCGCACCGGTTTGTGGAGGCTGTGGAGGAGCTGCAGCGGCGGGGCAGCCTGGAGCGGCTGGGTGTGACACCCCTCATGGCAGGCGCCGGCTGGGCAACTGAGTATGGCGCTGCGCTGCGGCGGAGGATCGAGGCGGCGGTGCCTCACGTGCGCACCTCATTACTGTGCTGGGCTGGTGGGCAGTGCAGAGTGGGCATGCATGGTGTGCGGGTACAGGGTTTAGCCGCTGTGCTTGCAGCCGCTGTGCTTGCACCCTGCCGCTGAGTTGCTCCTGCAGCCCGCCCATCCCCACGCTGCACTGCATTCACCCACAGCACCGCCACTCACTCGCCTGCTCCCCTGCCGCAGTGCGTCGTCCACGACAGCTTTCTGGGGCCTGCTGAGCTGGCCAGCGTGTATGCCGCCACCGTGCTGAACGTGCACCCGCCCACGTGAGGCGGTTGGCGGGGAGTCTCTGGAGGGTGGGAGCAGCAGGGGTTTGCTGCCACATGCCTCACTTGCGTACAACAGTGTTTCTTGCGGGAGTGGTTAGGCTGCCGCTTTACCGCCGATGGCTCCAATGCTGCCTGTTGTGCCTCTCACCGCTGCGGAACTCTAACCCCCCGCACCTCAAACGCCTTGCTGTGCTGCAGGTATGATGCCTACGGCATGACGGTGGTGGAGGCTGCCTCTCAGGGCGCGCCCACCTTGGTGCAGGGCTGCGGCCATGTGGGTGCAACCGACCTGCTGTGCGCTGAGAGCGGCGAGGTGCTGTGCTGCGACATGGACCAGCCCGCTGACAAGGTGGGGGGCATGGGTGATGTCGCGGCATGCGCGGTGTGCTGCTGAGGGGCCATGTATTGCAGCTCAGACGCTGGACTTTGCAGCTGGGAGGCTGGATGGGGCGATCATGCAAAGCTGGGCTAGGGTGGTCTGTGCTGCCCCGCCCAACCATGCCTGCCGCCACACCTACCACCCCTCTTGCTTGCAGCTGGCAGACCTTCTTGAGGCGCTGCTTGCCGACCGCGCAGCCCTGGGGGCAGTTGGGCGCAAGGCCCTGGCCAAGGCGCGCAGCTGGACTGAGCATGACAATGCCGCTGCTCTGGTGGGGTACGTGCAGCAGGCGCTGGCGGCAGCGGCGGGAGGCGGTGCGCAGTGAAAGCGCGAGGGCCTGAGACGCAACCAGAATGAATTGACCTGCTGGTCTTATTTGATATTATTTTATCAAGAATGCTGTAAACAAACAACGGTGCAAGTTGTTCGCCAAGGAGCTGCGCCCTTCTTGTGCGGCATGGGCGGCGCGCCGGGTGGCAGCAGGTTGGCACCTTGTTGGCCTCCGCTCGCCGGTGCAGTGCTCCCCAGCGACCCCCGGCCTCCATTTGCAGCGCCCTCGGGTGCCAGGGCGTCGCGGTTGTTGCTGCAGGAGGCCGCAAAACCTGGCGTGCGGCCCCCGGCCAGCCAAACCGCGGTCAGCGCTCGAAGAAAGGGCGTCTAAGCTCTTCTGAAGGCGTCTGGCTTGGCGGCGGCGCCACCGGGAGCCTCGCCGCCGCTGCCGCCGCAGGCTTGCCGCCATGCTGCACCTGGGCGACGCGCTGGCCGGTGCGGCCACAGCTCCCTTGCAGCTAGACGGACTGCTCACCGCCGGCAGTGTCGAAGAGCTGCAGCTGCTTTCGGAGCTGTCGCTGGCCCGCCGCCAGGCTGCCGGCAGGGAGTGCCTGAGGCTGGAGGAGCAGGCAACCACCGAGCACCACCTGCTCTGGTGGGTGCACAGTCGGCAGGCTGTCAAGCTTACCCTCTGTGTCTGAGGCTGCAGGTTTCAGTCATCAACACTGCTGGTTTAGCTCCAAACCTGACTTCCATCCCCGCAGGTTTGAGCGGTACCTGCCACTGCTGCGCCGCTTCATCTGTGCGAGTGCTGGCAAGCCATGGACGGAGCAGCTGCAGAGCACAGAGCCTGCTCCCTTCCAGTGGGCTTCGCCTCTCAGGTGGGACTGGTCGCTTTCTGCTCGCAGCGAAGCGATGGTGAAGGGTGAACGGGCGTCGCTGCTGCTGATTCCACTCAAGTGACCAACAATGCCCTGCCCTCCTCGCAGCGATCCCATGACCAGCAGAACCCGCCAGCCGCTGCTGCCGCTCTCCTCCCCGCTGGCAGACGCGGTGATGGCCACGCACATGTACGCAGCCCTGTGCACGGAGCATGCCTTTGGGCTTGCCTCCGACCACCAAGGCGGCTTGGTCGGCACTGACCCAGCCTCGCCGGGCGGCATGTTTGGCGGCGCTGCAACAGCCCGTCCCAGTATCGCCACGCCGCCCAGCAGCGCCAGCGGGCAAAAGCGCAAGAAGCACGGTCTGCTGCACAGGCTGTTCAACTTCCGGCGCAAGGCGGTGGCTGATTCAGCCAGTGCCAGCCAGGGACAGAGCGGCAGCAATAGCGCGGCGGCGGCGGAGGACAGCTGGGGCAGCCCCTCGCCCCGCCCCTGCTCCCCATACTCACGGACGCTGTCACGCTGCCCCACCAAGGCCTCCGCCTTTGCTGATGGTGCTGTGGCGGCAGCTGCCTCCTTTAGTGCGGCTTCACCCAGCGCATGGGAGGGCGGCAGCCTCACCTCCCCTCGTGCCCCCAGCGGCAGCGACGCACCCGGCGGCCTGGCGGGCGCCGCAGCCTGGTTCCGCCGGGCAGCCGGCGTGTACGGTCACATAGAGGCCGAGCTGCTGCCGGCAGCACAGGCGGTAGGGGCGCTGCCTGCTGGAGATGCATGCCCAGTGGAGCTGTGGCCAGGCCTGGCTGCCGCGCTGGTGCAGCTGTGCCTGGCACAGGCCCAGGGCCTGGCTGCTCGGCGGGCTGAGGAGCGCGGCGCGGCTCCTGCGCTGGCGGCTGCGCTGCACCGTGGGGCGGCAGGTGAGGGCAAGGGCAGACAGATTTGTCGGCTTTAGAGGTGCATGCCGGCGGGCTTTACGGCGCCTGCCCCTGTCAAGCACTTACATATTGTGTGTTCCTTACCCTTCAAGTGCAGAGCTGTTTGAGTCAGCTGCCGCCAAGCTGCTGGCTGTGCAGGCCCCCAGCCCTGCCTGCACCCGCACGCTCTCAGGTGGGGGTTAGCTTGCCTGCAAGGCCTGCCGCGGTTGTGGAAGGTCAGATGTGCTCCTTGTCTGCAAGCACACCTAATCATCATCCCAGCCTCATCTCTTTGTTTCATCCGTTCAACGCAGACCGGCTGCGCCGCTTCCCAGCCGTGGCCGCCCACTGGCACACCGCTGCCGCCTATGCACAGCTGGCTGAGGCGCAGCGAGGAGAGGGGGAGCTGGGCGCTGCTGTGGCCAGCATGGCGCCTGCGCTGAGCAAGGCACGGGAAGCGCTGGACCTGGTGAGTGACTGCTTACTGCGTTTGAGGCGCCCTGAGACACATAATGCATGTGCCAATCGGAACGGTTGAAAGCAGAGCTGAGCATGCATACCGTCACATGTGCCTGCCCCCTTCCTGAGGTCGCTCTCGCCCCCTCATCCCTGCCCCACAGTGCGGCGCCGATGCCGACTGGGCTGCGGCTCTCGCCCCCAAGCTGCTGCGCCTGGCAAAGCTGGCTGAGCAGCTGGACCGGGAGCGAGCGGTGGTGTATGTGCAAAAGGTGGCGGCCGCAGCAGGAGAGCTGCCGCCTGGCAAGGTGGTGGTGACGCCCATTGCATATAGGGCAGGCAGCTGATGAGGTGGGATTTAGGGGAGCAGCGGTAGAGGGCAGATCGTGAGTGCGCTTGAACATTTTGCTCCATGTGTGCCAATGCTAGGCAGCGATGTAGCTCGCGTCAGCCAAGATAGTGGAGCGCTGATCTGTTCTGTAGATAGAACTACAAGGCGGCAGCCAGACATGCAGGTTGAACTGTCGACAGCACGCAAAGCTGTACTACAGTAGAGTGCAGGGCAATCGGAGTGCGGGGAGCTGCAGAGAAAGGGAATGTACAGAGCGCATGCAAGGCGCAGCGCACAATGACGCATGAAATGTGTATCAGCAGGCGTGCGGAACAGCAGAGCACGCCAGCAAAGTTCAGCAAAGGCATTCAAGAAGGCCGGCCGCTCAGCGGCTCATTGTCGCGCTGAACACAGCCGCTCAGTGGCTATTTATCCTGTTCAGGAGGCCGTTCCGCGGCTCTCTCTCTCTCCTGCTCGAGTTGCTCAGCGGCCCTGCTTCTTGCCAAGCTCGGCATACGCCAGCAGGGACTGCAGCGCCGCTGCCCCGCTGCTGCTGGTGCGCGCCGCCGGGCCCTGTGCCTGCCCCGCTGCTGCTCCAGCACCTGCGCCCGGGCCATTGCCGCTGCCACTGCCGCTGCGACCGCGCTGCCCTGCCTCTGCTGCAGCAGCTGCCTCGGCCTCTTCAAGCTCCTGAGCTTGGGGCATCTCAACTAGCTCTGCGCTGCTGCCACTGGAGGTGGCCGGGCTGACGCGGCGGGGCGGCGCCACCTGTGCATCAGGCTCGGCGGCTGCTGCAGGTGCTGGCGGGGGCGCCCCCTCCTCGTCCGCACTGGGACCCTCCCGCTTCTCCGCCCACGTCTGCAGGGCCGCCATTATCCTGATGCGCTCCTGCGGGGAGCAAAACAGGGCAGAGGCTGGGTGGGCGGGCGCGTGGGTGGGCGACTGCAATCCAACAGCAGCCCTACTGCCCAGCCAAGTGTGAAGCCTGCAAAGACAACAGGAGGCTGTCACAAGTGGGCGACCCGCCGCCTCACCTCCACCGCAGCCAGCTTGGCCTTCAGCCGCCGCTTGCGCGAGCTGTTGCGCTGGAACATGCCTGCGGAGGGAGCCGGGGTGTTTAACAGATGAGATTGCATGCAACCGTATTCTGCCGCGAGGCCCAGCTGCCTGCCTTTGTACGTGCTTGCTCGCAGGAGCATGCTCAGCTGCCTCCTGCCCGCCAGACTTGCCTGCCACGTGCGCCAGCGTGCCGCCGGTAAGGCGCATCACCACCACCGCCCCGCCCAGCAGCCACATGCCTGCGGCACTCGGGCGGTTGGGTTGCGGCAGCATTCGAGGCAGGGCGGGTGAAAGCAGAGGTGCCTCTAGCACAGGCTTCTCACCCAATGCCGCTGGCTGTGCTGCACCTCCAGCACAGCCATACGCGCTGCTGCTGCCCTGGCCTCCCAAGACACATCCCCCTTGACTCACCCCGGATGAGCAGGCCCGACTTGACGGGCAGCGCCCGCACCGTGGTGTGCAGCACGCCCACTGCGCACGTGATGGCGGCCGCCATGCCCACCTGCAGCCGGAGCGGTTGTGTAGTGATCACACGGATGCACTGTCTGAGGTCTGAGGTCACCAAACCTTGGAGGCCATGCGCGGTGCCGGCAGCAAGTCGGCCCCATCCAACCAGCCTGCCCACCTCCTGCGCCACCAGCTGCGGCGGCACCGCCTGCGTCTCAAAGCGCTCCAAGTCAGCGGTCATGTTGCGCGCCTCCTGCTCCAGAGCCGCCACATGCTGGGAGAGCGTGACGTAGGCGCGCCTGCAGGCAGCAGCGGAGGGTGAGCAGCACATCAGCACAGGACGCACGGTGGGCAGGATGCAGCTGGGAGCGCGCTCGAGCGCAGCAGTGAAGCACAGTTCAGCGGCCAGCCGCTGCGCACCGCAGGGAGTTGTAGTCGCTGACGTGGTACTCCTCCAGCTTGCGGTGCAGCCGCAGCACCTGCAGGCGGCAAAGGAGGCGAGGTGAAGCGGGGATGGGAGCAGGCGGCGGCAGACTGGCGGTGGCAGCGGCGGCAGTGACCCCACCTAGCTCCAGGAAACCGGCGAGCAGCACATTGACAACCAGCACATCGATCGAGGTTGCTCGGGCGGACTGCCGGCCCCCCCTGAGGCCGGCAGCGGCCGCGAGGTGGCGGAGCGTGCCCACCCTACAGCCAGCGCCCGATGTTCTGAGCGCCGTTCACTGCAACTGTTCTCCGTGTGCTGCGGCCAACCGCACCTCGGCCTGCAAGCTCTCCACCTCCCGAGCCAGGCGAGTTTCTCTGCTTCCCACGTCGCTCGCCATCCTGCTCGGCCCACAGCCTCACTGAAGCACCTGGAAGTGATCAAACTGGCGCTCGAGAGGTTGGCCACCCAAGTGCAACCCCAGCGGCACGGCAGCGGCACAGCGGGTTGCCACATTGGGCCCAGGTTGCTCCCATCCCTCGGTGCGGCTGGGCTTGTGCCCTATGTTAGAGCAGTCAATTGCATGCATCTGATCAAATGTTTTCGACAGTGTGAGTTGGCAGGGATGCTTGCTGAAGAGGCGCAGGGTGATGGACAGTAAAGAGATGGGCAAAGCTGACGGCAAACCGAGGGCTGCTGGGCAGGGGCTGCAATGAAATATCTGATTCAGAAACAGAAACGATGCAACATTCAACTGCTATATTAAATATTCATTCGTTCTGGGTACAAACTGAGGTCTGGCCGCCCCTCGTCACTGCGTGAGGATGACGCGAGCTGGGGCGCCGTCTGCCCCAGCGATCTTGAGTGGAAGCGCGTGCATTGTGTAGATGCCCGGCTGCACTTGGTCCAACACCAGACCCTCCACCGCCACAATGCCCTGCACGGCAACCGGGGGGGGCGGCGTGCTGCGGTGCGAAGGCGTGTGGCGTGGCGCAGCAGGCATGCACCAGCCGGTCCGAGCATGCTGTGCACTGCACATCCATCGCAGGGCAGCCGCCGCCCTGCACCCGCACCCGCCCACTCAGCAGCCCCTTGTGCACTCACGCTGCCCAGGATTGCAAGGTGCGCATCCACTATCTCCTCCAGTGTTGCAACGGAAAGATAGTCGATGCCCACCGCACGCAGCTGCATAGCAGGGTGGGTGGCAGGCGCGGTGCGTTGAGCTGCTGCTGGGCAGGTGGGTGTGGGTCCATGCACGGGCAATCAGAAGCGAGAGCATGCCGTTGTCTCGAAGGCTGCCTGCTGCTGTCTGCTTCCTCTAAGATACAAATGCAGGCAGCCTGCATTCTCCTGCCTTCCAGCTCCCCAGGCTCACCGAGGGCAGGTTGTCGGCCAGCCAGCGCGCGCCATCAGCCGTGATAGCCGTGTAAGCCGAGTCAAAGGCGGTCTGGTGCATGAGCCCCCTGCAGCAACAGAGGTCGACAGGCAGCAGCACGGGTGGCATGCAATGAGCGGCAGGCTGTCTTGCAGCGCTGCCACAGGGATGCACAATCTGCAGTGCGTTCATGCTGCCACGCAGCGGGGCGGCACCATGCAAGGCTTGTTGCCCCACTCAGCAATGCAGCTTGCCATGCCCTGGCCCTCTGCAACACACTTGATTGTATTGTCAGTCTTGAAGATCAAGCGCTCCACCCCCTGCGGCAGGTGCAGCCCCTCCAGCAGGCGGGCGGTGATGTTGCTGCCGGCGGCGGACACGTCCACCACCAGCACCGGGCCTGCACAGGGAGCAGCAGGGCGGCGGGCACGAAGGCCTCGTGTGCTCAAAACAGCCTCTGCACTTCGTCTTGGCAGCCGCCTTTCCCAGAGCAGCACCGCAAACATAAGGCTCAAGCCCCTGCATCCACCCACCATTCAAGGCATAGAGGTCCAGCTGGTCGACTCCCGCCCCAGCGGCATACGCCTCGGCAATGAAGTGGCCGGGACTGTCCACATGGGTGCCTGCACCCATTGCGTTTGTTGCCAGGGCACAACTGCCGGTTGCCGGCCGCAACCAGTACACTGCACGCATATACCGCTTGCCCTCCCGCCGCCGCCCAGCACCCACAACCGAGGCCGCACCCGTGTGGGCGCCCAGGCGCAGCAGGCTGCTGGTGTAGGCATCGCCCCTGGCGTGCGATGCCTCCAGCACACGAAACTCCTCTCCCAGGCCGTCTGGGCTGCTGAACTTGGGGGTGGAAGCATCCAGGGCCACGCTGACGTCGATGATGCGTGGGCCGGTGGGCGGAGCGCCGGCAGGCTGTAGGGCGCGGCGCCAGCCAGCGGCGGGGGAGGGAGATGGCGAGGCTGGCGCTGCCTCTGCCGCGTCGCACGCCCGCTGCGGTGCACCAGCAGCGGCCGCAAGCAGGGCCAGGCAGAGGGTGAGCCGGGCGCAGAGCCCTTGCCCTCGGCGAGCCATGTGGGGCCCAGCTGTGGTGATCAAATAGTGCACGCAGTCGAGTCAAATGCTGCACGGGGAGCGCGCCACGTTATGTGCAGCCAGCGCTGCTGCCTGCGCTGAGGCGTCGGCGGCAGCGGCAGCCGTGGGCCGCTCCGGCGATGCGACTTAGCCGCCTAACACTCTCAACGAATTGTCTGCCGGTCTGGCCGCTTGTTAATGAGACTATGACATGAATAATGTTGTCAATGCAGCAGGGCTGGGTGGCGAGCATGAGCTGCCCACGTGCTGGGCAAAGCGGCGCACGCCGGCATGCAATGGCAGGTGGCACAGTCGGTGCAGCCCCACGACAGCAGGTTGGTACGTGTAGCACAGTAATAATCTTCAGCATCATCAGCAGGTGACAAATGAACAGGCGTAAATGAAACGTCCGTGGATTTCTGGTTGGCCAAGGGATGCCGCAGGGCAAGCATTGCGTGGCAAAGGGCACGAGCAGGCTATACAAGCTGCTCACAAAGCAAGTCGTACTGCTCTCCCATGGCCCATTGAGCCGACGAGCAAGGGTTGGGACCATCTGGCATAACGAAATTGCAGTTATTGAGCCAGATGTAGCCGTAGTATGGCTTTCCGCTGCCGTGCTTCACCTGCCCGCCTACCATCTCAGCCAGTGCCCGACAGATTTTTGTGCCGTCTTGTGAGTCCCCCATGATTGGGTACTCGATGTACTCAGCCAGCTTGGCGCATCGCGTGCGCACTTGAGGTGCAGGCACCCACGCCTCGCCCCCGGGTGCCACGCAGGCACACTGGTAGCCCGAGGGCACAGGGCAGGGCTCCTGGTGCACAAAGTCGTTGACGTTGCAGCCAGCAGCGGGAACAGCAGTCTCCTGGGTGGGCAACGTATTGCCTGCACAACAAACACGTCAGCGGTGTGGCATTCATCTGCCCGTGTCCCTTGACAGGGCTAGCTTATGTCCATTGCCTGTGCAGCCGTGCATGGCTCAACAGCTGCACAAGCACACACTTGCAGGCGGTAAGCATGCTGCCCATCCCACTGAAACGCTTACCGATGTAGCGGTGTCCGTATTCAGGGTGTTGGTACATGCACAGCTGGTTGCCGGAGCCGCCGCTGTCCACAGCGGCCTTGCCCGCAGCAGAGCAGGTGGCCTTGCAGTCGCCATTCACAACCGGCAGCCACTCCACTGCGCTGGCGGTGGTTGGACCAGTGGGCGGCGCCGGTGTGGGCGGAGGGGTGGGGGTCGGATCTGGGGTTGGGGATGCGGGCGGCGCCACGCCGCTGTCGCTGGTGCACAGCTCAAAGTCCACTGTTTGAACGGAACCGACGGAGGCTGAGGCAAAGTGCTGGGGGCTGCTCAGCGGTGTGCACAACTGGAACTTGCGGGTGCGCTGGGTGGGCAGCAGAGGGTTGTCTAGCGATGGCTCCTGCCAGTCCAGTGTCGCTGACACAGATTCCAGATCCCAGTCTGCAGAAGAGAGGGGGAAGTTTGAAGTGCATCCAAGTGGCGCGACGTGGAAGCTCCAACACAGGTGCCAGTGCAGCTGCCAGTGGCCAAAAGGTTGGCTGCCCAGGGCACCTCCATACCAGGCTGCAGCTGGGCTGCGTCCCGGCCACGCTTGCGAGCTGCGTAAAGGCAGCAGCGGCGCACCGTCATTGAAGGCTGTGCCGCTGAAAGAGATGGACAGTTTCAGCTTGACGCCGTCTGCCGTGCACGCTGGGGCTGGGTAGTTTTCAGGGGCCAGCGAGGCATCGGGGTTGCCTGGGTTGAACGTGAAGGTAAACTCATTGTCGTCTCCGCTGCAGGCAGGCAACCAGGCAGGCAGGCAAGGGACACACAGGTTGAGCGGGTCCGACCCGCTGGGATGCGGAGATTCTCCGCACTCCCTGCCATGCCGCGGCAGGCACACGTTTGGGTGACACCTGCTGGTCCCTGCGTCTCACCCTGCCCACCTTTCAAAGCAAGACTTCAACGTAGGGCAGGTCAGCTTCAGCTGCCCAGTGACGGGCTTGCCGCCGCAGGACAGGGCCGCCTGAATGTCGGCATCCGTGCCGCTGCCCAGCGGGCTGGCCGTCTTGGTTTTGACGGTCCAGCGGAACCAGGGCACGGTCTCACACAGCTTGAAAGTGTGAGCCTGCCACTCTTTGCTGGCTTCAAAGTGGGTCGGAGGGTCGGGCAGCTTGGACTGGTCGCGGCACTTGCCGTATGTGCGCGTCGCAATGGTGCCCTTGTCATCGGTGGTCTGAGCAATAGTGAGCGCCAGGCCATCCAGGTCCCACTCTACAAAAAATATCCCAGCCAGGTGCTGGAGATTCAGTCTCGCATGCCAGCGCAAGCCGCTTGGGAAGTCTCCCCAGCGTGGTAAGCCCACAAAAAGGGCGACTTCTGCAAAGAGGCCAAACCGGTTGTTACCTCACCTTCTGAGCCGATAACGCCATCCGGCAGCAAAAGCTCCAGCTTCACTTCTGGCGGGGATGCCAGGCAAGCAACGGCAGGGTTGGTGGCGGGCAGAGGCTCGTTGTCGCTGGGGCGGCGGGCGGGGTCGTGCTCGAAAGTGAACTGGTCGGTGGCACCCCTGCATTGCAGAGCAGAAACAGAAAGCAGTGAGACAGGACAGCAAGGCTGCTTGACCGCTTTGCATTCCCGGGGCGGGTTGGCGGGCCTGAGCAGCCAATGCTGACCCAGCGCATGGGTGCATTGCACACCCCATAACGCGCCCCCGTTTCTCACTGCTCCATGCAATGCCTCACAGCCAGCTGCACATCCCTGTTCCTCACTGCTCCATGCAAGCATCACCAAGCTTGGAGGCGTCGCCAGTCAGCAGCAACGACGCAAGCGAGCCCATGAAACCAGGGCACTCCAGCGGCAGGGGGCCGTTGGTGGCTGGCTGCGAGCCGCAGCTCCAGCTGGCCCTGACCTGGCCATCAGTGCCAGCGCCAATGTTGTCTGCTGTCATCAGCGTCACGCCCCAGCCCCACCAGCCGGCAGCCCGCTTGGCCATGCAGTCCTCATTGCCCACATCCACCTTCCCACATGGGAGTGTGGCAGTGTGGCGAGCCTTTGTAAAGCAACGTCTGTGTTAACACACAAGAGCAGGCGAGCAGGTGAGCAGGCAGTGGCGTGGCAGGCCAAAAAACCATGCAGGCAGGCGGAGGCCCAATGCGATGTGCGATGCACTCCCACCCAAAAGTTGCGCCAGCTTAATCAAAACGCGTGCACTCACAGACAGGTACCAGGCGTGGTCCAGCAAGCCGTACGCAGGCCACGCGTTGATGGGCGCGCCCGTGGCGCCCGGCCAGGTGTATGGCGCTTCGGGTGGGCGCTTGCAGGTGGGGCACATGGACTGTGCCAGATCAGCCTCACATGTCCTGCAGGTTGCAAGGCAAGCGAAAAACTTGCTAACGCAGCAGCCAGCAGGAGTATGCTGCAGCACTGGTTGCTCTCTGTGCAGGCAAGGAATGCATGGGCTGCGGCGGGCAAGTGCAGCTCTTCTCCTCGCAGTCAGCTGCGCAGCTTGCAAACTACTGCTGTGTGCATGCAAGGATCATTCCAGCCCAACCAACTCACGGGTCGATGTCACTCTGCTTGCAGCGCTCGTCCTTCTGCACCCGCTGGCCACTAGCATTCATGTAGTCCAGCTGAGCGACGTAGGGACCGTGGTGGCAGAAGCGCTCGGACAGGGCGCCCTGCAGCGCTTTGAGCAACCTGTCGACTAAGCCCTTGCCTGCCGCATCATCTACCAGCCAGCCAAAGATGCTCTGCATAATATGGACAGCAGTGGAAGTCTTGCCACAAGAGCTGAGTGGGGCTCACACACTGGGCAGGCAGGCGCTGAGCAGGTGGCAGCGCTGGAGGGCAGGCAGGCGCGGTGAGCGCCACTACGCTGTGCAGTGCCTACCTCCTCGATTGGCTTGCCAGCGTTGGCGCGCAACCCCTCTATGAACTGCCCAATGACTGTGCCTTTTGCCAGCTCCTCTGGGCGCGGGGGCACTGCGGGAGAAGCGGGGACCTGGGCCGCTGGTGAGGAGGGCAGCCCAGCTGTGGTTCCGGGCCTCCGGCCAAACCATAGCATGCTGCCGCTCCGCGCTCACCAGGCCGAATCTCAGCATGCTCAACGCAACTCAGGAAGCATAGCTCTGTGCTGAATGCGTCTTCAAACGGCTGGGCGCAAGGCCTCGTGTTGCCCAGCAAACCAGCCCAAGTGCACCTCCTAGGGCTTACCATGCGGTGTGGGGTCGCCAGAGTTGACCACACGCCAGCGCTCCCCCACTTTGGACTCGATCAAGGATGCAAAGGCACAGTCACCAGCACGCGGCTGGCCAAAGGTGTAGAGCTTGAGCTGGTTGACGGTGTCGGTGATGCCAACCTGCGGCACGGGCCGGATGGATGCATGAGGTGCACACTTGCCCCCTTGTGTGCTCAGTTGCCAGCAGAGCTCTGAAATTCTGAGTGCGTATGACCCTGGCGCTGTGCAGACCGGGATGCCGAATTACTCAACAACTATACATAGGAAGAGGCAGTCAAGCAAGGAGTCAAACCCCACTTCTGCTTTTCGGCAGGCCCACCTGTGAGGCCGTCTCCGCCACCAGATCGAAGGTCGCCAGCGTGGCCATGGCGCCGCCGCGGCTGTGGCCATTCATGTACACATCGCTGCCGGGATACTTATCCAGGGCAGCTTTCAGCTTGGCCAGAAACGCGTCTTGCATAGTGACATAATATGTGGCCGCAAACCCGATGTGCAGGCGGTAGGTGGCGCCACCAGCGGTGTGGTCGATGCCAAGCACTCCCAGGAAGTTGTTTAACTGCAGGTGGGTAGGCGGGGCAGAGACTGGGCGCTGTGGCCCTGCGGCTGGCTTGGAATGCTGACCATGTGACAGCGCCCGGGCCACACCCTGCTGATGCACCACCCCCAACCCACCCATCCATCCAGGTTGGCGTAGGTGGAGCGGAAGGTCACCACCAGCCCTTTCAGGTCGGAGTCGTAGTGGATCTGCGGCAGGGGCGGGGCACACAGCATAGGCAGGAGCGCTGCTACGAAGCACACGCTGGCGAGCGCACACATGGCGCAAGCTCTCCTTGCGAAGGGCCGCTTCGCTTCATAACCTGGCTGCAGTCTGCAGCTCACAGTAAATGCATCAGAGGCGGTGTCATACTGCTCGGATATAACATACGAGTCCAGCAGGGCGGCTCCTTGGGCGAAGCAGTCGTCGCACTTCCACTGCGCCACCAGCGGCCACTCACAGCGCAGCGCGGCGCTGTACTGCGCCAGCCGCTCTACAGGGAGAAAGCAGCGCAGACCGAGGAGGGAGTGGGGAACCAGTCGGATGCTGGTGGCACTGTGCTGTGCCGGCAGCCCAGCAGCCCAGCAGCCCAGCGCATCTCAGTGGCAGCGCAAGGCGCAACCCTAAAGTGAAAACCACTGGAGGCCTTACTTGCAACAGCCATGGTGTCACTGTTCCAGTCTGCGGCAAGGGAATGGCGCTGTGTTAGATGGCGCCACATGTGCACAGGCCTAGCACGGACTTGGGACCCGAGCCGGCGGCAAGCGGCGGCGGCAGCGAACAAGTACCAGGCACGCCGCGCTCGCTCACCCTCGCTCGCTCGCGCAAAGCCCTTGCGCAAGGCGCAGCAGTTACAAGAGCAGCAAGCACGAGCACGGGCAGCCTCAGCGAGCCGGCACCCATTTCGGAGGAGAGAACAGAGCTCTCCGCTTTCAGAATCAGGCAGTAATTGGGCGCTTTGAAGTCTTGAGGACGGTGATAAGTAACTCAGGAGAGCGCACGCGGCATGCAAATGGCCAGGACTCCATGCCGGCCCTTTGCCCTTGCTCGGAAGCAGGAGGCAGCGAGGATCCCATCCCCATTTCATCTGCGAGTGAGCTGTCTATTAGGCGAGGAGAGAACGTACACGTACTCTCAATGCGTCACACATGTTCGTGTTTCAGAGTGACATAAAGTCCCTGCCTCAATGGACCAGCGGCACCGCCGGCGCCAAGCCGTTTGTGCTCAACAGCTGGCAGCAACCCCCCATCCCAACTGCGGAAACAAAGAAACGTGGTTTTGAGTTACAGCCAAGCAGTTGGTATACATCAGGTGCAGTCAAGAAAGGTAGGCCGGGCCGTCGCGGTGTTCATGGTCAGTGTGCGGGGCCTCGAGGCAAGCAGCAGAGCAGGGGCGGGCTGAGAGAGCAGCAGCACGAAAGGGAAGGAGAACAGGTAGCATGGCAGGCAGTGTGAACAGTGAGACATGTGAAAGAGGAGGGAAAAAATTTTGCAGTCGCGGGTGGCGCAGCCTGCTGACTGCTGCGGGGGGCTTGTTGGACCGACTGCAGCCAGCCGGTTACCCGAGCTGCCCGCTGGCTCAGCCGCCGCCCTTGAACTGGCCCAGGCGGTACTGCTTGGGCATCTGCCCGCCGCTCTTGCCCTCCTGCACCTTGAGCCAGTCCTCCATCCACTCCCATGCCAGGCCTGCAGGGGCACAGGGAGGGAGGTGGTGTCAGATGAGTGGAACATGGAGCAGAGCATCTCCTGCACCTTTGTCCATCCACTTTGTCCATCCACTCCAATGCTAGCCCCGCAGGGGCAGGAGTGCAGGCGGCAACAGGTATGCTTGCAGGGCGCGTGCAAAGCAGCGAGCCATGCTGGGCCAAGGAGCGAGCCATGCTGGGCCAAGGAGCGCAGAGGGCAAGGTGCCCACCCAACCACGCAACAGCCGGAAGCAAGCGCTTCACCTGCCATGGCTGCCTGCCTCCTTTGGCAGTTAAACCACCCCTAAACCACAAACGTGCCCAGCCTCACCCGCTGTTGTGGTGTTGATGTCGATGTCGTGCTTGGGCTGCACACACTCCATGCTAGTGAGGTCCAGCGGCTGCCCGCCCTCCAGTGCCTGGTACGTCAGCGCCGCATTCTTCCAGTGCTGCAGCCGGGGCGAGCAGGAGGCCTCGTTCACGCCCAGCCGGCAGTCGCCGCTGCAGCAACGAAAGAGGAGGGCAGGGCGGGGCAGGGAGGGTGGGGTTGGGGGAGATGCAGAGAAATGAAGTGGCGGGAGGTTGTGTGTGGCGGCTGGCCGGCCAGCAGGTGGCATGCAACCGCACCTGCACTAGGCACCATCGAGTGTCCGACGTGCTTGCCCATACGTGCATGCCTCAGCTCGCTCAACCTGGACCCTATCAGACCCAGCAGCCCACCTGTACCACTCCATGCGGTCGCGCATGTTGGGCAGCAGCCCCGCGTGCCACTTGAAGTGGTGCACCTGCAGCGCAGCAGTGCAGATACGTGCGCTCAGCTACCAGTCCAGCTGTTGCTCCCTCCTAGCATGCAACAAGTACAGCTCTGCTCTGTAGGCCAACAGAATGTTGCCAAGCAAGTAGCCAGACGCACTGGGATGACTGTGGGCGCCTCCAGTACCGCCCACAGGCCCAGCCCAGGTGGCCGCTTCTCGCGAGGCGAGTCTGCGGCAGGAGGGGTGCGGTGCAGGGGGAAGAGAGGGAGGGGTTGAAGAGGCAGTGGGCATGAGCTTCAGCCAGTGAAGCATGCTGCCGACAATGCTGCCCAAAAGTGCAACCTCAAGCAACTGCCCGCGTCCCGAAGGTGGCAACAAGATAACCAGCAGCCACCCACCCTTGTACAGGTAGTTGGCTTTGAACCGGTAGTAGGGCGTGATGTTGAACAGGTCTAAATCCAGGTTGAAGGCGCGGGGGCGGGCGCACGCCGCGGGCGGCGCGGCGCACGGCCCATAGTAGGCGCGGGCCAGGTCTGGTGAGATGATGTGCTGCCCGCCGCGGCTGGGGCGGAAGTGGGCCTGCGGTGGCACAGGGTGGGGGGCCCATGCAAGGAGTGTTGGTGGAGTGGCTGGCCGATTTGCCACTGATCGTGTCTCAGCGGCGGCCGCAAGGTCCCACACCACCCAGCCAAACCCTTCTCTCCCAACATCAAATGCTTGGGCGCACTGCCGCACTCACCCGGAACGCCACGATCTTGGTATCCCAGCCGCGGTACAGCTTGTTAGTCACATTGCAGGTCAGCGGGAACTGCTTGAAGATGGGTTGCACCTGCAGGAGGGCGGGTGGAGGAGGAGGGGGGCAAAGGCATGGCCACAGGCACATTTGGAGCCCGCAGCAGCAGGCCAGCTGCCACCATCGCTGGCTCCCAGGGCTGCTGCACAGTGCCGCCGTAGCATCCGTCCACAGCAAGCTGCCCACCATCCACAGCACAACCACAACCAAAGCACTCCAAGCCAAGTGCCTTGCCGTGCCAAGCTCACATTGGCCTGGGAGTCACCCATGGGCTGCTGCACCGCCGCCAGGCTCCCATCTGCCGCCACGCGGTCCACCAGCCGGCCGCGGATGTACGAATACATCGGGTTGCTGCTCTCCGCGATCTCCGCAATGGCATCCCTGCAGAGGAGCGAGGGAGTCAGCATGGCAAATGAGTACACTGTGTACAAGGCAGGGAAGCGTCTTGCTGCTCTCGGCCATCTCCGCAATGGCGTCCTTGCAGGGCCGCCAAATGGGCAGGCTGGCACGTGGCAGGCTGCACACGCATTGGAGGGAGCCTTGCACGGCTCCCACAACTGCAGCCAGACGCCGCAGCGCCCTACTGTACAGGATGCACACCAACAAAGCCCCCATCTGCTCTTGCTGCTCTACTGCAGCACAGCTCACTTGATGAAGCGGCCGTGGCCGCCGCCCCAGTCGTGGAACTCGTCCACAACTACAAAAAAACTCCTGGCTATCGCTCCTCTCAACCACACTCACTTGATAAACCTCCCGTGGCCGCCGCCCCAGTCGTGGAACTCGTCCACATCCGCGGCCACCACCCAGTCGCTGGGGTCCACAATGTAGTCGCGCAGCATGGTCAGCTGCTGGGCCATGGCCTCCTCGCTGGAGTAGGTGCCCTCCCACACCCTGCAGCACGCAACTCGATGACTATTAGATCGATGGCTATTAGTGTGGCAGGCTGAGTGTGGCAGGCTGCAGGTGACGTCGCCGCATTACCACCCCATCAGCGGCAGCGCACGGGTCGCCTGCACTCGATGCCATAGCTCGAGCAGCTGCGTCCAGCAAGCAATCACACCAAGGTGACCAACCCAGCCAGCACATGCCAGCCCACCTGCACTCGATGCTGTAGCCGGAGCAGACGCCCATGGCGTCCTCCAGCCCCCGCCGGCTGTACTTGCCGGGCGTGTGGTGCAGCAGCACCAGGAAGCGGCGCCACGTCACGCCCTGCGGCAGCGGCAAGGGGAAACTGCGAGTTGATAGGCAGCTGCCTTGGAGTCCTGTCGAACGGCTGCATGGTTGATACGGCAAGAATGCCATGTCTGACCTGCAGCCATGCGGAGTGCGCTGCCATGCGTGCGCAACGACATGCATCCCCCAGCCAGCAGCCGCGGCTGGCTAGCGGGGTCACTTCAGCAACCAGCGCCTCACGTGGGAGTGATAGTAGTTGAGGAAATGGGGCAGCATCTTGCCGCCGTCATAGTCGGTGTTGACTAGCGTGTACACCCACACCCTGCAAGGGAGCGGGCAGGGGCAAGCATGGCGGGTGTAAGGGCCCGGGGCAAGAAGGCGGTGGGCCACACGGGCTGGCGACGGCTGGAGTGGACGGACGACCAAGCGTGCCACAAGGGAGGTGCCAGCTGCAGCAATACTGCCCAGCTGCCAGTCACACGGCAAGGCACTGAAAGCAAGGCACCAGCTGTGCAGCCCGGTGCATTTCCAGCAGCGCAACGAGGAGTGGCGGCAGCGGCACTTGGCGGCAGCGGTGGCGGAAGCCCCAAACGGAGCCCGGCGGGGCAATCGGCCACCGCCGCAAGCCCAGAGGCACGCAGGTCAGGCGGCCGCAGCCAGCGGCGTTGGCCAGGGCGGGCGGCACCAACCAACACGGAGTGGCGAGGGCCACTCCAGGCCCCGCGACCACCCGTGCGCACCTGGATCCCACTGCGCTGCCGGCCAGGGCCAAAAGCAGCAGCGCTAGCACGCCCCTGCTGCACATGGTTGGGAGATGGCCCGCTCACGACTGCTCCGCCAGCCTTGCTGCCCCGACCAGCGCCAATTATGCGGCCATGTGCCGCTGCTGAGCGCACGCCGTGGGCCGCTTGGGAGCCCAGCCCTCGTCTCCTGTTGTGCACGAGCTGCCGGTGGCCCGTCTGACGAGGCTGGACCGTTCCGCGTGAGGGCAGTGGTTCAAGGAAGCAAAATTACAGGCGGCAAGGGGCGCAGGGGGCATGAGGGCGGTCAGCGGGGCCGGACGCGCTGTGCTAGGCGGGAGCGGCGGCGGCATTGTCCGCTCCGCTGCCATGGCAGCTGCACAGCGCTGCATCCTGCCGCTGCGGCCCTTTTCAGCTGATCTGCCACGCGACGCTGGAAAGCCGTGGCAAGGGCTGACAGGCTGGGCAGCGGCTGCGCCGCATCGCCGCATCGCCAGAGTGGCTTATCAGTCGCCAGAGGTTGAGAGGCTGTTGGTCCCAGTTTGGCTGTCATGGTTGCGTGGTCAGTCAGGAGTCATGTAGCATACAAGGTTCTGTCGCTGCTGTTCCAAGCGGCACCTGAGGAGGGCCGGCAGCCTCAGCAGGCCGCCACGGGTGCCGCTGCCGTCACCTGCCCCGCCTCCTGCTGCTGCTGCATCTCTGCCTGCACCAGTGAGCGGAACTCGCTTCGCATGCAGCGCACAAACGCGCTGAAGCTGCCGCCGCTGTTGAGCTGCTCCAGCAGCCGCTGCAGGCCAGGCACCGCCGGCTCGCATGCTTGCACTGCACGGCAGCGGGTGCATGGCAGCGGCAGGTCGGGGCCAGGTGCAGTTTGCCAGCGTCATTGCGCCATGACGGCCTGCCACAGGGGCTGCAACTAAGCCAAGCTGCATTGCATGGCCCCACGCACATACATATTCTGGCCCCTGCTCCCTCTGTGCTCACCTGCATACGAATTGTCACCCACCACTTGCACCGCAAACTGGAAGGGGCGGGCGTGATCCCGCGGGTCCAGCTGCGCATCAGCAGAGGGGGCAGTGAGCGGCACATGCAATCAGCACGAGCCTACAGCAGCAGCAGCAGCAGCCGCGGTCGCCACAGCTGGCAGGCCACCCCAGCAAACAGCCACACAGGGCATCCACCAGCTTGCAGGGTGGCAGCCATGCTTGACAGCGCAGCAGCGTTGCAGCCCGTGCCAGTGCAAGTCAGCCCGCAGCAATCCCATCAGGCAACAGGGAAGCCAGTGCACTCATGCCCAACCCTCCCAACGGACTGTGCACGCTCACCTGTGTGAAGATGCAGCGCAGCTGCTCGCCGTCGCCCTCGCCTGCAGCAGGGGAGGCAAGTGCAGCAGCTCGGACTGCTGTGTACCGCTTGCAGCCCCCATGCTTCCGTGATGCCGCCTGGCTGCGCACAGAACAGCAGTGCCCACACTGCAACTGCTCCTGCTGCGTGCGCATTGCCGCATCCACGTCTGCCCGCATGTGCGGCCCTGCAGCACCCGCACCATGCACAAACTCGAGGCCGAGGCGGGAGCGGTACATGGCCAGCGCCTGGTGCAGCGCGCCCAGCTTGCGCTCCTTCAGGGACTCTTGGTTGGACAGCGCTGCAGCGTGGTAGGGACGAAAAGCAAGCAGCTTGGCAGAAACAATGAGCAAGCAGGCATGACGAGCGGGCCTGTTGTGCGGCGGCAGAAAGTGTGCGCAGGGCCGACGGCAGGCAAGGGGCCGTGTTGCGGCAGCGCACATGCACCGCCAGACTGCCGGCAGGCTTGCCGACATCAAAGCCAGCCACGGTGCGGCTACCAAGCACAAACAACCCACAGGCGGCCACCATGGGGCTCAGACCGGCACGCACATCGACGCCTGCCCGCCCACCAAGGGTGCCCACCTGCCTCCTGCCGCTGGAAGGCGGCCGCCTCAGCCTCCAGAGCATCCTGCACCTCCTTGACCAGCGCCGGCAGGGCATCCTGCTCCGTCCGGATCTTGGCCAGCTCCGCCTGCAGCGCCTCCACCTCGCCCGCCTCGTGGGTCAGGCCTGGCAGGGGACAGATGGGTGCAGGGCGGCGCGGCGGTTGAGGGTCGGTTGGGGCACGGGTGGGCGGAGCGCGCGGCGGCGGCGGCAGCGGCGGCCCACTCACGTTCCCTGACGTCTGCGGCACGCTGCTCCAGCTCCTCCTGCTGCTGCTCCAGCCCACGGATGGTGGCTGCGGTGGGTGTGGGAGGGAGGCGGGGGTCGGGAGCGTGCATGGTTGCGGCCCCACAAGCGGAGTGCAGGAGCGGCGCACTCTGCGAGGCGCTGCAGGGTGCAACAGCCCCGCAGCAGTGCATGCCTTGAACCACCACCACGGTCTGCACCTCGACCACGCATCAGCTCACCCTGGAACTCGCGCAGGCACGCGAGGTGGCCGTCGCGCAACGCCTCGGCGCCGGCGACCGCCCGCTGCGCCCACTGCCGGAACGTGGCCTGGAAGCCGTCCAGCTGGCGCTGCAGCGCCGCCAGGTCGATGCGGGCGGCCATGGCGGGGCAGGAGGGGCGGGAGGGGCGCGGGGAGGGTTGCCCGGCTGCCGGCAGCTGGCGCTGGTCTGCGGCACGGCCGCCTGGGGTGTTTGGGAAAAGTAGCACGGAGGGCGTGGCAAGTGCAAGCCGGCGCAGGAGCAAAGCTGGGCGCGCCCCGAGCATTCAAGCCATGCGCCGGCTGCCACGGGTGCGGCGCCCCCGGCATCCCCGCCATTGACCTGTGGTGCACCCAGCCGCTCCACCCGCTGCTTAATACCCGCCAGCACCCGGCGAGCAGGCCAGGTGCCGCGCCCCCGACCGCTCGCGCAGTCCCGAGTCCACCCCGTGAGCCGCCGCTCGCGCGCAGCGCCTGGGTGCCCGCCCTTGGTGTGCTGGCAGCGGTCGCTGGGCACCCTGCAATAACGCCTGCGCAGACTCCGCGTTCCCCGCTGCCTGCAGCCCCTGGATGGCCGGCCCCCGCGCTTAGCAGCATCGACATGCGCAGAGGCGCCCTGGCAGCGGCGCTGGCCCTGGCGCT
>VIYQ01001700.1:0-12294 GCA_009928355.1 Chlorella sp. CH2018
ACAGCAGCACACCGGGGGCAGACGGCGCGCCTGCTTCCAGCAGCAGCAGCAGCGGCCCCAGCGCCACCCCCGGCCCTGAAAGCGGCACCAGCGCTGACGACGGCTGCCGCGAGGTGCCCACCCCCGACGGCTACTCCTGCCAGCAGCAGAAGGACTGGGGCAAGTGTGGCCAGGACTTCATCCAGACAAACGGCTACTGCAAGTGCACCTGCGGCGGCGGCAGCGGCAATGGCAATGGTAGCCAGCAGCAGCAGCAGGCGGGCGGCAGCCGCCGCATGCTACGCCAGCAGCGGTGAGGGGCCGCTAGGTGTGAACCCCCCCTCCTAAATTGATATTCATTGAGCAAACGCATGAATGCAACGTACAACATGCCACCCCTCGCAACCCTGTCCTGCAATCCTCTTCTCCCTCTCCTTGCAAGGCCTGTGCAATGTAGCTTGTGTCTAGGCATAACTTGTAATTAGCGACATGCCAGCATCACGGAAAGAGGAGGCACAGGTGACAGCAGTTGGCGCATTTCACAGCTTCACCAGCCTGGCGCATTTGGCAGCAGCTTCACCACCCTCAAAACTGGTCGGGCCAGCGCTGCGCCAGGCCGCACAGGCCCAGGTGGCCGCCGGTGTGTATCATGGCCACTCGCTCCCTGCCGCCGCCAGCCTCTGCTACCTTCGCCAGCTGGCTTGCTGTCTCCCAGGCTGCCAGGTTCCACATGGGGTCCAGCAGAATGCCGTGCTGCTGTGCCACCGCCTGGCATTGGGCCACCTCTCCAGGGAGCACTTTGCCAAACTTGCGGGGTGTGAGGCGGGGCACCCAGGCCAGCCGTGCCGCCACTTCACTCTCCAACCCAGCTGCCCAATCCGCTGCTGCATCTTCTGCTTCTACGCCACACGTGGTGGAGCGCAGCCGCTGCTGATACTCGTGATAAAACGCTGCCACCAGCTGCCGCTGCTGCTGCTGGTAGTAGTCCTGAGCGCCCGCCAGCATCACACCAGTAACTCGCCATGGCAGGCCCAGCAGGGCAGCACCCAGCGCGAGGCCTGCGGGAAACGGAGCAGGCAAACAAGAAGCCTTTGGGGCATCAGTCTGTGAGTGCAACGGCTCAGGCATGCACTTGCACAAACCAGCGCAACACAAGGTGGCTTGCCCAACACACCAAGCCACGGGGCGTGCCTGTGGCAGTCGCGCCGGTGCCGCTGTCGACAACGAGCCGCCACGTGGCACTGGTGCCTGATCTCGCGCTGCCGCTGCTGCTGCTGCCGCAGCTGCTCAGGGGCGACTGTGGGCTGCCTGCCAGCCATGCCACCTGGCGGATCAGGCCCAGCAGGGCTGCTGGGCCTGCTGCGCCCTCCGGAATGACTGCCACTCCCTCTGAAACCGCCCACTCCTCGGCTGCTGCAGCTGCTGCTGAATCTGATGGCCTCTGACCATCAGCTGTGCTGCGCGGCTGCCCGACTGTGCTAGCAAGCTGCTGCCCGTCTGCCGCGTGCTCGGTCCCAGCCGCCCGCCCCAGGCGCTCGTGCCGCAGCTGCTGCAGGTAGCTGCTGAACATGGCTGCTCGGTCCGCGTACTCCGCCCTGCTCACGTACACCACTCGATGCGCCAGCATGCGAGCATACCTGGGGTGAGGGCGGGAGCGGTGAGTTAACGTGGGTGACCAATGAAGCGAGTGCTCTAGGTGCATATCAAGCCGTCCAAGTTTCGCACAGCTCACGACACGCCAAAGAACAAATAAACAGCCACTGCACTTCACACGATTCGTACTCACAGGTGGCTGCCGGTGGGCACGGCGGGCCGCTCGCCTCGCACCAGCAGGTGTGCCCGCTTGCCGTGCTGCGCTGCGGCCGCGGCAACTGCCAGCGTGTGCGCGCTTTGCAGGCCGCCGCAGGTGACAATGTCTGCGGCCTGAGCAGGAGGCGCATGCGCACAGAGTGCAGCCTGGTCAACGCAGCTCGCAGCAGGGGCCAAACAGGCGCAATGGCTGCTGCAAGCGGCCAGAAGGGCACCCTCCAATCCCAAGCTGCCAGCCCTGCAATGCAAGCACAGCTGCATATAAGCCCTGCTGCAGAAGCAGCAAAGGCCCAAACACCTGCTCCAGCTGCGGCCACAGGCCATCCAGTTTGCGCCATTTGTTGCCGCCGATCAGTGGGTGGGTCAGGTCGTCACGGATGACCGCAAACCCTGCTGAGCTGCTGTCGGGCTGCACATGTGTCACCTGAGGCAGTAGGGCGCAGAGGGTGCAGCTTGAGGGCTGAAGTGTTAGCCATACCTGAAAGCACCCCACGCTGCTGCAGCCTGCCGCAACCGCCGCCGGGCGCTCACCGGCACGGCAGGGTCGGGCATCAGCCAAAGCCGTCCCTCCAACAGGCTCTGCACTGCTGCCCCATTTGTTGCCAGCGCCCTGGCGGCCAGCGCCCGCCTGTGCAGGCCAGCGGGCAGGCCAGCGGCGTGTAGGGAGGTCAGCCGCGGCCACGTTGTAGATGAAAGCATTATGACGACGGACAATAAACAACGGAAGGCGCTCAATTGGATGCAGGCGCCACAGAACGGCGGCAAATTCGTCGGTGTGCTGTGCCTGCTGTGGCAGCCGCGAGCGAGCTGTTTGAGAGCTCCCTTGATGCAGATGCCAGCTTCCAGGCACCTGTCACACTATCCCATCATCAGTTGCGACCGAGGCCCGCCCAGCAAGCAGCAGCGATGGCGGTGAGGCGCCCCAGCAGCCTGTGGGCCCGATGCCCGGCCTCAAGCTGCGCAGCAAACTCGATCACGGTCATCCAGCACGCCTGCAGGCCCGCCGCCCCAGCCCCACCGGCTCCCGCCGCCGCCGCTGCTGCCGCTGCCGCCCACCTGCTGCTTCTGCTCACCTACGGCTCCGCCCCGTCCCTCTTCCCTTTGTGTTTCCCGTTTCCCGCAGGAGGAGTCGGCGTTCTTCAAGGAGCTGAAGGCGGCTCAGCCGTTCTTCATCATGGCGGGGCCCAACGTGATCCAGAGCGAGGAGCACTGCCTGAAGATGTGCCGCCAGATCAAGGCCGTCACCGGTGCGTGCACTTGCATGTGCGGGATCGCATTCCAGCGGGGATCAGCGTGGCCTGCCTGTCCACCGCTGCCGCCTGCGCAGCCAACTGCAGCCCGATGCTGGACCTCAAAGCGCTCCTGTCTCCATGCGAACATGTCTCCAATGTGAGATGTCCCCACGCCCGTCTCGGTTGCCCCTGCGCCCACTGCCTTCTGCAGACAGCCTGGGCCTCAAGCTGGTGTTCAAGAGCTCCTTTGACAAGGCCAACCGCACCTCGGCCGCCTCGTTCCGCGGGCCCGGCATGGAGGAGGGCCTGCGGTCAGTACAGTGTGTTGGCAGCAACTGCATGCCTGGGTTTGTCGGCCTCCAGCTGCGCTTGCATCGGCAGCATGCTGTTGCTGCCTGCTGTAGCAGCATGCTGCCGACCCCACCTGATTGATGCGGGCATCTGACCACGTTTCTCCATTCCATCTATCCAAGCAGGATCCTTAAGAAGGTCAAGGATACGTTTGGTGTGCCCATCATCACCGACATTCACGAGGCGCACCAGGCAGAGGCGGTGGCACAGGTGCGCTGGCTGGCGTGGTGGTCTTTGTGCGTGCTGGTTGCAGGGCAGGGCCGGCTGTGCTGGCTTGCAGGGTGATCGTACGCCCCTGTGCTGCCCAACTTGCAAGGCGTGTGCGTGCTCTGTGCAAGTCAGATCGCTTGCCTTGCGCTGCCGCCGGAACACGCTGCCTGATGGCGTACCTTCGTATCCGCCCATTCAGTCTGCTTTGCACAATTGTCCATGAGGTGGCAGACGCCATCTAGATCCCTGCCAGCCCTAGAAACATCCTTGTACTATAGCAGCCACATGCCGTGCAATGCCTCTCTCTCCCGAGCAGGTGGCCGACATCATCCAGATCCCGGCCTTCCTGTGCCGCCAGACCGACCTGCTGGTGGCGGCCGCCAAGACGGGGTGCGTTGAACGGGTGGGGAGCTGGACAATGCAGCTGGGGGTGGGCGGCAGTACAGGACCTCAGTCGAGCACCTGGTGCACCCTGTGCACCGGTGGTCCTGCATAGCATGGCAGGATGCGAGGGAAGACTGCACAGCGGCACAGCTATGCCGAGCGGCAGCTGTTGTCAAGCATGCACTGGTGCTTGTCCCCCTGCCCGCGTGTTGCAGCAAGGTGATCCAGATCAAGAAGGGCCAGTTCTGCGCACCCAGCGTGATGCGCAACTCGGCGGACAAGTGCCGCGCGGCAGGTGGGCGGGCAGCGCAGCAGGTGAGGTGTCCCGCGCTTGGCAGGCACATGCATGCAAAGCGCGCCTAATACCCCAATGCGCCCCACCAAGCAGCTGTGACTTGTGCCTCCCACGTTCCTCAAACAGGCAACCCCAACGTGCTGGTGTGCGAGCGCGGCACCATGTTTGGCTACACCGACCTCATTGTGGTGCGTGCTGGTGCCACCCTGCCTTTCAGTTCGCACATCTACACCCTGCTGCCATGCACCCTCCCTGGCTGTCAACCTGCCTGCCTCACTCGCCGTGCTTGACACAAGCTTGCCAGTTGGCGGCACAGGGGAACACGCGAGGAGGGGCCTGCTAGTCTTTGCCATGGTTGTCGTCTTCCGGGTGCAGGCCAAGCTCAAGCCGGTGCCCTTCCAACCATCATCCTTACCGCGCACTGAATCCCACACTGGGTGCACTTGCAGGACCCTCGCAACTTTGTGGCGATGCGTGATGCCGGCTGCCCCGTCACAGCAGATGTGACGCACGCGCTGCAGCAGGTGCGGGCGGGGCCGTTGCTTTTATTGGGACCACCCTCCGGTGCAGGGCAGCTGTCTGCCAGGGTTTGGGTCACCCCCCAACAGCAACGGCATCTCCTGCGCTAGCCGTGGCATGCATGCATGCTGCTGCATGTTCGAGCAGCCCAGACCTAAGTTGCTGCTGCTGCTGCTGCTGCTGCTGATGTTTCATTGACCTACTCAGTCTGCCCCCTGCGCTCTAATGCAGCCAGCGGGGCGGCCGCTGGAGGGCGGCGGCGTGGCCAGCGGCGGCCTGCGGGACATGATCCCAACCATTGCCCGCACAGGTGTGCGAATGGGCGGCAGCAGGTGGCGGGGGAATCCCTTGCAGTGGCAGGCAGGCTGCCGCTCATGTCCTGCTGCCACTCATGTCCTGCTGGCCTGCCACGCCTTTGACGCGGGGCAGGCAACAATGGGGCAAGACAGCCTGTCGATTGGTGTTCAGGCCCAGAAATGATGGGTTTCATGGCTTTCGGTCATCTGCTGTGCCCACCGCAGCGGTGGCCTGCGGCGTGGACGGCCTGTTCATGGAGGTTCATGACGACCCCACCACCAGCCCAGTGGACGGCCCCACGCAGTGGCCCCTCAGGCACGTGCTTGGTGCTCCACAGGCTGGGACGGCCATGCAGGGGTGCTTGCACACGCACCCACCCCCACCCATACCCTGCACCTAGCCCCAGCTGTACCCATTCACCCCGCCTTCCAACCGCGCCCCCCACCTGTGCCCCCCTCCTTCCCCCTCTGCAGGCACCTGCGCAAGCTGCTGGTGGAGCTGCTGGCCATTGCACGGGCGACCCGCGGCAAGGAGGAGCTGGCCCTGGACCTGAGCCCAGTGGGGGAGGACTTTGACCCCGAGGCCGAGCTCTGAGTGTGTGCCCGCATATCGCGACCTGCACATGCCGGCGGCACTAGCACTAGCGTTAGGATGGCAGTGGCCTGGGGGCTTCCGCTCCCACCAACATGCCCTGCAGCTAGGTGACCGCACCGGTTACACTGCACACTTGCTTGCACGGAATGGCGCGATTAAATGGCACAATCAAACTGAAATCTCAAACCGAATCGCTCGAATGCTTGCACACTTGCAAATGGCGCTCTCATCAGTAACAGCTGGAAGAAAATGGGTGCAAGACCTGCGCTGGCCTGCGCTGTTTGGCCGTCAAGCTGTCCTCACTAGCGCTGCTCTCCGCTACGCTGCCTGCCTGCTAGATGGAGGGAAGCACAGCTCCCCAACACTGCCACTCTGCCAGCCCAGCCCACACGGTTGTTGTTGCGCAATGCCAGCCTGCTAAGCGGCAGGGACAGCTGGGGTTGCCTCTACTGTCTAGGAGCGGGAGGGGCGCCAGCCCGCCGCCTCCGCCTCCGCCACCGAGCAGAAGAAGCGCTCGCCCTTCTCAGGCTCAATCTTGGTGCGGTCGTAGAAGCTGCCGCCTGCAGGTAGGACAGGGTGCCATGTGACAGCAAGCAGGATGGCCGCAGCAGTGGATCAAGACAGTCCCTTGCCTTGCTTCGGGCTTCCCAACGATCGATGCCGATGCATGCCAAAGAGGCAGCAGGCCATGCATGCAGCGCGCACCCGGCACGTGGTAAATCTTCTCTCCCTTGGCCGTGATGTTGCCCTTGATGGCGCAGCCCGGCGGCGGCTGAGCACCCGCAGCAGCAGCCGCTGCTGCGCCGGATGTGCTGCCGGCCGCAGAGGCCACCGCGGCGGCGGGCGCGGCAGCGGCGGCAGCTGCCTTGCCGCTGTCGCTGCGGGGGTTGGACTGGCGCCACTTGGCGGGCAGCTCAAACGTGCCCGACCAGATGCCGCGCTTGGCGGCCTGGGCGGCCTCCTCTAGAGGCACATAGTCCTTGCCATACTGCCTGCAAGGGGCCAGCAGTTGTTGTCTAGTGACAAAGAGAGAAGCCACCATGGCAGCCCGCATTCAGGCTGGCCGCTTGCAGCCAAAGGGGGCAGCACCGAGCAGACCGAGAAGCGGCGACGCCAAGCAGAACAAGCGGCAGCACCCGCCCGCGCGCCTGTAAGCCACAGCGTAGCCCTCCTGCACCATCCAGGCATTCAGGTCCTGGCGGCCGGCACCCTCAGGGATGGAGCACACGCCCACGATGCGCCCATACTTGTCGCGGTTCTTCTGCGCAAATGAAGCACCAGTGGAGCAGTGAGCGATCGATGACGCCGCTTTCCGCAATGAGCATTGCTGCCGCTGCCCAAACTCAGCAGAGCAGCATTGGAGGCCGTCGTGTGCTGACACACGCTGCCCAGCCCAGCCCAGCCCAGCCCCAGGCTGCAAGCCTGCCTCCGTGCCTGCTCGCACTGCACTTGCGCCTTGCCAATCTTGGCGGCCAGCGCCTCCTTGGCCTTGATGCCTGCAAAACAATGCACACCAATGCACACCATTGAGACGCTTAAGCTTTTCATGCTCAAGCGGTAACAGAAGGCGAGCTGACTAGCAGGTTGCTGTGCCATCTGAAACCAACAAATGAGCACAGCCGCTCACCGCACAGGTACTCGCCGCCCTTGGCGGAGCAGCTCTGCTTGGTCTCAGGCGCGTCTGCGGCGAGGGCGGCAGGACGGGCGCAGGGTGATGAATGAAGGGCTTCGAGTGCCTCGTTCCCACGCAAACTGCTGCATGTACTGACACGTTGCAGGATCGCAACAGCACCCCAAGCCCCCTCAAGCGAGTGCTGCTCACCAATACCAAACATGCGCACGCGAGTGCCGCTGAAGTCGAGCGTGTCGCCATCCACCACGCGCGGGTAGCCTGCAGCAGAGCAGCAAACCACTGTATTCCATGGTTGCTGATGGCATGCCGCTTGGCTGTCAGGCTGCACCTGCTCCAGCTCTCACCAGGGGGGAGCTGAGCCGAGCGGCAGGGCGGCTCGCAAACGGAGACGCGCAAAGCCCAGCAAACCCAGCCAGGCCACAGGAGGCAGGCGCAACTGGCAAGGATCACCACGCACCCTGGACCAGCTCCTTGGCCTCGGCTGCAAAGGGGTGGGCTGCATTGAGCAGCAGCGCCGCCGCCGCCGCCAGGCACCCGGATGCCGCCGCCGCCAGCGGCCGCCGATCGACGGCCTCCTGTGGCTGCGCAGCGGCCATCACAGCGGTACGAGGCCGCCTGCGCTGGGTCTGAGCCCGGGCGCAGGGCTGGAGAGGCAGGGCTGCCGCAAGTAGCATTCTGGGCGAGCTGCTGGGCCCCACGGAGGGCTTGGAGCCAATCTCAAGCTGCACGACGGGAAACCGGTGTGCAAATGGGCTGACGCATTGGCGGCTGCAAGCCTCCCACAGTCTGCATGACGAAGTGTCGAGCTGGCAGTCACGCCAGAGGAGAGGCAACCGTCTCTGGCCATTCGCATGCTGTCGATCACAGCACCCGAAATTACGATCTGTGGGTCCTGGCAGCTGGGAGCCCTCCTGCTGCTCGGCTGCTGAGCTCCCCGCCGGCTGCGCAGGCCTGGGCGCCATGCCCAGCGCTGCCAAGGCCAAGAAGGCGGCGGCGAAAAAGGCCGGCCGCAGCAAGCCCGGTGCCGCCGAGCCTGGGCAGCCTGCTGGCGCCGCCGCCGCCGCAACTGATGGCGCCGGCCGCCCCGACCCGCAGATCCAAGCCGACGTCCAGGTGCGACAGCTGGTGCCTTGGTTAGGCATCCATGGCCCATGAATGCAGCGTTCTTGATCTCACCGGGCTTGTCCGCCGCATCCGCCGCCCGCAGCTGCGCTTCCCGCCCAGCCTCTCTGCACGGCAGCGGGCGGCGGTGCACGCGGTGGGCGAGCGCTGGGGCCTGCCGCACAGCAGCAGCGGCGAGGGAGCGGCACGGCACATCACACTGGGACCGGCAGATGCAGAGCGCGCGATAGACTGCAACTGGCCAGCAGCAGGAGATGGAGGGGGAGGCGGCGGGGGTGGCACAGGCGGCAGCAGCAGCTGTGGCGTCAATGGCAGCAGCAGTGACAGCAGTCCAACAGACGCGCAGCTGATCGCGCTCATACAGCAGCACCTAGGCATCGACGCATCTGATGCCTTTGCAGCAGGGCCGCCGCCGGGCCAGGCGGCGGCAGCAGCGGCGCGGCCGCCGGCCGCATGGCAGGGCGGCAGCAAAGCGGGCAAGGCGCAGCCTGGGGCCAAGGGGCTGGTTAGCGTGGAGGAGTTTATAGCCAAGGTGCTGCCACTGCTAGAGATGGAGCGAGAGGCGGAGGTGGCACAGGTGCGGCACGGGCGACAGCTGTGCATGACATGGCGGCGCTGTGCGGTGCCAGAGCAGTTGAGCTGTGCATCTTTCCCAGGCGGGTGCCGTGTGTGTGTTTCAGTGGACTGCAGTTCGTTTGAGCGGATCGCCGCCATGCTTGCGCATGAGCCCTGTTCCGCATCTGCCCTGCCACCCCATACTTGTCTCCCTGAACCTGTCTGCCACAGGCCGAGGAGGCTCTGGCGGCAGGCAGCCCCGAAAGCGCGGCTGCCAAGGGGCGCGCCCTGCTCAACCTGAGGCTGACCGACGCCGAGGGTGGCCTGCTGGGGCGCACGCTGCTAACACTAGTCAACAACAAGGTGGGCCCTTCAGCTGTTTGGGCGTTCTGGTCTGTTGAGGTTGGCCTGCGCTCGTGACATCGCAATGGTGGTTGCCGGCTGGTGTGGGCTTGCACAGGTCCCGGGCCCGCGACTTGTGGCACCGTTTTGCTTGCAAGCGGTAGTGCGCAGACGTTGCTCTCTGGCTCCAGCAGGGATTCAAGACGCTGCCGGCATGCAAACTGAGCTTCCACAGCAATGCCTGCCCTGCCTGTCCTCGCTACCACCTGCAGGGTTGGGGCAGCGAGCCGCTGCCGCCGCACAAAATGTCCCCGCACGACATTGTGCGCCTGCGGCCCAGCAAGGGCGATGCCAGCGGCCCTCCGCTGGCCGAGGGAGTGGTGTATCGCGTGCGCGACAGCGCCATCACTGTTGCCGGTAGGGAGGGTAGGGAGGGAGGGGCGGTTTGATGGTTTTGAGGGCTACGTGCAGCATCGCGTGCGGGGCAATGCCATTACTGTTGCAGGTCAGACGTGGTGCTCCATTCCGGACAGACCGATGGGCATTGCGATGGGGGCACCGCTGCCCTGTCTGTTTCCACTCCATCAGCCAATTTTAACCATCCCTCCCATCATGCCCTCTTTTTGTTGCAGTGGATGAGGTGCCGGAGGAGGGGCTGGATGTGCCGCTGCGCCTGGAGAAGATGGCCAACCAGGTCACCTACCAGCGCCTGCGAGCCGCCCTTACGGTGGGTGGGTGCGCGCATCTCCTGCTGCTGTTGAGCAAGGGCTGGCTGCGTGGGCAGCAAGACTCGACAAGGAGCCTGCACTCTGGTCTCGTTGCAGCAGGCATCGCTTCCTGATGCCACGGCCAAATGCCCGCACGCCATGTCTCACAGGTCTGCCATGCTTTCTCCTGACCCCTTACAGTCACTGGGTGGCGAGGGCCAGCGTGGCCTGGCCGCCCCCTTGGTGGATGTGCTGTTTGGCCGGCGGGCCCCCGGTTTTGCCTCCACCCCGCCCACCTGGCAGCCGCTGAACGGAGGGCTGGATGAGAGCCAGCAGCGGGCGGTGAGCCTGGCGCTGGCGGCGCGAGACGTGGCGCTCATCCACGGTGGGTGGGTGCACATTGCAGGGGCCGGCCACTGTCTGTTGTGTCGGTGTGGCGTGTGGCGTGTGTATATTCGCGCCTGCTGTGCTCTGCCCTGTGCAGTAAAGAGCTGCCCAGCCTGCACCTGCCCCATTAGCCGCCCTCGCGGGCATGGCAGCAGCCCCCACACCACGCCTCCCCCCATGCCGTGCAGGCCCCCCCGGCACCGGCAAGACCACGGCTGTCATTGAAGTCATCTGCCAGGAGGTGGCACGCGGCAAGTGAGCAGCACACCCTTTGCTTCTTTATAGCAAGAGGCCTGCCCTGATGCTGGTCTCCTCACGCCCATCATGCACAGCATGCCTGCCATGCAAGCCTATCTCTCTCCTGTTGCCTCGCAGCCGCGTGTTGGCCTGCGCAGCCTCCAATGTGGCGGTGGACAACCTTGTGGAGCGGTTAGCAGCTGCAGACGGCAAGATGCAGCTGGTGCGGGTGGGCCACCCCGCCCGCCTGCTGCCCCAGGTGCGCGCTGCTGCTGTGTGGCGCGTCTGTGCATGAACTCAGTTCCCAGCGGCTGTTGAGCTCAGTGGCTGCCACCCTGAGCCGTGTTAGGGCGGTGCCTGTCTGTGAGGAAAAGGCCTGGGTGCCGAAGCAAAGATGCAGCCGGCCAGGCAGATGCCGAAGCAAACATGTGGCCGGCGCGCTGCCCCCCTTGCAGGTGCTGGACAACAGCCTGGAGGCGCGGGTGCTGCAGAGCGACAACTCGGCCCTGGCCAAGGACTGCCGCAAGGAGATGAAGGCGCTCAACACCCGTCTGCTCAAGCTGGGTGCGTCCGTGTGGCTGTAAGCAGGCCCTGGGCTGTGTTGCTGCCTGCCTAGGCTGGGATTGGCAGTAACGGGAGCCAGCCTTGACTAAAGAGCTGTGCCCCTGCTCCAGCTAGGCAATACGTGGCTGGTATGTGATATTTCTGGAGCCTGCCTAGCCCTTGACAGCATGCTGCAAGGGCCGGGACGAGCAGCAGGCGCTGCGAGCTGCCGTGCCCTCTCTTCCAACACCAAACATGTCCTGACCGGCGTATGTGTCGTCCTGGTGTGCAGTGAACCGCAAGGACCGGGACGAGCGGCGGGCGGTGCGCTCCGAGCTGCGCCAGCTGGCCAAGGAGGAGCGCAAGCGGCAGGAGAAGGCGGTAGAGGAGGTGCTGAACGGCGCCCAGGTGATTGGCGGGAGGGGGGCACTCTCGTCGAATGCCAAAGCACCTTGGCGTGCACTGCTGTGTGCCCTCTTTGCGCTGGCCGCCGCCCCTGTACCCAGCTGCCACTGTGCTGCTGCCCTTCCATTTTTCATTGCTGCGCCAGGTGGTGTGCACCACGCTGACGGGCGTGGGCCAGCGCCAGCTGGAGCGCCTGCAGTTTGATGTGGTGGTTATTGACGAGGCCGCACAGGCGAGCAGTCGATTGCTGCTGCATGACGCCTGCTGCCGCCCATGTCGTGTGCCCAGCGCACCACAGAGCTCTGCAACACAACACTCTGTAGACCGCTGCACTCACCTGAGCAACTGTGCATCGCTGCTGGGTGTGCGCAGGCACTAGAGCCCGCCTGCTGGGCGGCGCTGCTCAAGGGGCGCAAGGCTGTGCTTGCCGGCGACCACCTACAGGTGAGGTGGGGGGCTGATGGTGGTGAGGGCTGCAGTTGGATACACAGCGTGCGCAGCCCAAGTGGGGCAGACCATCCACTGGCCATGCTGGTTGTACAGTCATTGCACAGAGGGAGGTCTGCTGGTACGGCTGCAATCCACTGGCGAGCCGGCTGGCCATCGCCGGCCAGCCCTGCCCCTGCCCCACCGCCTTCCAGCCCTGCTCCTGCTGATCACCTGCCCTCCTGCCCCCGCCCAACCGCCCGCAGC
>VIYQ01001701.1:0-13980 GCA_009928355.1 Chlorella sp. CH2018
AATGAATTGGGGGTGGGGGTGGGGTGGGTGGGTGGGGGGTAAGGCAGCCGGCAGGGTGCCATACGGTGGCAACATCCACCCACTGGCAACATCCACCCCACACAGAGCTTTCCAAACAGAGCGCAATGCTCCAGCTAAACCAAGCGGTGCAGCGGAGCACCCACCTCCTCCTCGTGGTCGAAGCAGCCCAGTGAGGTTGGCTTGCCGTTGCGCCTGCAGACAGCACGAGGCAGGAGCCATAACAGCCAAGTCTAGGAGCGGCACGCGGCAGGCTGCACGTGCTGGGCCGCGCTGCAAAAGCAGTGCGCACCAGTGCGGGCGCTGCCGCAACAACTGCGGAGGCCGCAGCGGCAAAGGCTAGTGCTGTGCCCTCTCTTGTGAAAACAAGTGGACAGCGCCTCTCACCTGAACTGCGCCTCCCAGCGGCGGGTGGGGAAGGTCTGGTGCACGCCGCGATACTTGGAAGTGAATGTGCGGCCACCCGGCTTGCTCTTGTTGGCCTTTGTGACCTTGCCCACTGTGCGCACACCCGAGGGCCGCTCGGGTGCGCCGCCGCCACCGCCGGTGGGCATCGCCGGCACCAGCGGCACGACGCCGCCCTGGCCGCCGGCCGGCACCATGGCTGGCAGGCCAGCCAGGCCCGGCAGCCCCGGCGGGGGCAGGCCGCCCGCCACCACTGCTGCTGCTGCTGCCGCTGCTGCTGCTGCCGCCTGGGGGTCTGAGGGCACCCCCAGCGGCGCCACTTGCGATGTGGGCACAAAGGTGGATGGGTGCAGGCCGGCGGCGGGGTAGGCTGCCAGTAGGTCGCTATCCTTGCGCTTGCGCAGCTCCTCCCAGTCAGCCACCTGCAGGCATTAGGGTTCAGCAAGGGGCCTTTGGTGCAGCTGCAGATAATAGATGCGCGAGTGAGCAAATGGCACAACACACGCGAGGCCCAGGCGGGTGCTGGGGCGCCAGCAACGCTTGGGCGCCAACTTGCACAGCTTCCAGGAGTGCAGCACGCGGGCCAGGCTGAGTCCTCAAGTGGCCGTATCACCCCTGATCTCGCGCGCTGCATCAGGCAACCACAGCCAGTTTCCGATCACACAACCCAGCAGCAGAGTAGCCAGCAGAAGGCGGCGCACCTGCGCCCCTGCCGTGGGGTCTGGCTCCCCCGGCCCCCGCCGCTTGCATATGTCTGGTATTGCTCCGCACGACTCTGCTAGGCTGCGCAGCTGGGCCTGCACAGGAGTGGATGGGAACAGGGGGATGGGTGGGCCGGCACGGGGAAGGGCTGTCCGGCGCTGCAGCGGCCAAGGGCGGGGGCGCCGGCGGCGGGCCGCCGCTCACCACAAGGTCCGCCCGCACCGCCGCGCTGGAAATCCGGCGTCCTGGCGTGGGTATGGACGGTCTGCGGGGGGCGGAAGCGTGAGAGGGCGTCAGCACAGGGCGCGAGGGAGCGCCGCGGCCGGGTGTGCAGTCGGCCCGTCCGGGCTCCGCCTGCTGCTCACCCGCCCTGCTGCTGCGTCGCTGCTGGCGGCTGCGCGGCGTCCTGCGCCGCCAAGCTCGACATGGCGACTCGATGGAGGGTCAGTGCGGCCTCCCACCGGCTGTGCACCCGCTGCCGACGGTCAATTAGACGACCCAAATCGCGGGGGCGAGGCGGCAAGTGCAGCTGCGCGCCCGCGTCGCCGCCTGACACAGAGGCCAGCAGCTGTGTCCAGCTGCCCAGCAGGAGCGAACAGACCCGAGCAGCCGATAACCGGGCCGCGCTCAATTGCCTGCGCGGGGCTCCGCCCTTACAGCACGGTGGGGCCCAAGGAGGGGGCTGCCGGCGGCCAGGTTGGTGGCGGGCCGCCTGGGCAGCCCGGCCGCAATCATACACACGGAATAGCAAGGTGCGAGCAGAGAAGGTCATAGAGTGCGGCGTAGGAACAGGTCAAAGGCAACAAAAAGGGAGGCGGGCAGCGGTACAGGTCAGGAGGAGAGCAAAGCAAACAGGTGAGCGCCGAGCGGCGAGGCGGGGCGGCACCCGCCGTCGGGAGAGTGAGCGCAACAACTTGGATGCCGGCAGGGGCGCAGGGCCCCCCCTGGCATGCGAAGCGATGGGAGGCAATTTACACGGCGCCAGAGGCTGCGCGGCCAGCCGCATCGCGCTTGATCTGGGCGACACCCATCCCCTGGCCGCGGAAGGCACGATACACCAGCCTGTGGTGCAGGAGCGGTGGGGGGAGAGCCATTGCTGGCCAAGTGCGGCAAGCGTTGGCAAGGTCCCCACACAGCAGCAGCCACCAGGCAGCACAGAGCACCTTGCCCCAGGCGGCCAGCCACGCGGCGACTTGGTGTGCAGCACTCGCCCTTCACGCTGGGCAGCGGCCGCCACCCGGCTGAGCACCAACCAAACAAGGCAGGCGCTCACTTGTACACCCAAAGGGACCAGAGGCTCTCCAGGGTCCAGAAGCCGGCGCCGATGAAGTACACAATGCCCACCTGCAGAGGTCGCAAGAGTTGCCGGCAGGGAAAAGTCAGGAGGGCAGGGCAGAGGCGCGTACCGGCGGCAACAGCCAGCTGAGCCCAGAAGCTGAAGGGCCAGCGCGCGCGGTGCGCGGGCCGCCGCCGCTGTGCCACAGCAGCAGTGCTCCGCACCCAGGGCAGCTGCACCAACTGGAAAGCGCTGCTCCCTCCAACCTGCCTACACCCGTGCTTCTCACCCCTGTGTTGTCGCCCAGGCGGTTGATGGCAGAGATGTAACCAGTGTGGCTCTTCTCCCCCAGGAAGGGAGGGCCTGAAGGGGTGGGTGCGGGATGCAGGGCAAAGGCGCAGCGGGGGTGAGCAAGCGAGATGGGGGGCATGGGTCCCGGGACCCCACAGCACACATTGTCAGCACGAGTGTGCCACTGCCCAGAGAGCAATGATGCGGCGGCAGTGCACCCGCGATGCTCCAGATGGCACAGATCAACCACGTGGCAGAGCCAGCGGGGCAGTGCCTGCGCACGCGCACCACGAGTGCTTGTGCACCGGCAGCTCACCCACGGCGCTCCAGATGGAGAAGACCAGGTTGGCGAAGAAGCCGGCGAAGAAGATGGCGTAGCCAAAGGCGCTGTCCTTGATGGCTGCGTTGTACAGCCGCGCGTACCTGCGCAGCAAGCGCAGAACGTACGGGAGATGTGTTGATGCGAGGTGTGGGGCCATTCACTGGTTGGCCAGTCGACACGCGCTGGGGGTGCTGTCAGTGATGCGCGAGGGACGCTTGCAGCGGCCGGGGGCCTGCTCACTGCTCACCGCCGCGCCACACCGTGCCCCAGCAGCTGCTCACCAGAGGATGTAGGCGCCCGGCACGCCGCCCACAAACCAGATGGAGCTCCACAGCCAGGCGGACACCTGAAGCGCGGGGCGCACGGAGCAAGACAGGGCGTGGGCTTTGGGAGGGCAGGCCAGCAGTGTGTTGCTGCGTGCGGCGGCAGAAGCGGGTTGCACGGAGCTGGGCCAGCCAGGCACAGCCAACCCTCCTTGCCTGCTTGAGCAGCAGACTGGCCCAACCTGACGCAATGCTGCGGCAGCAGGCAGGCACAGCAGGAGCGGCGCGCACCTGCTTGCCGTCGCTGATGAGCAGCGCAGAGCCGCCGATGAAGTTCCAGAAGAGGCAGATGATGAGGCCCTGCGCAACAGGGGGAGTGAAAAAGTGCATGGGGTAGGCGTGGTGTGTGGCCGGTTCAACTCAGCCGCTGTGCGTACCGCACGGAGCGGCTCCAAATTGCAGCTGCGGCTTCCCCAAACACAGTCACATTCCAGGCCCGGAGGCGCACCAGGTAGGCCCAGTAGGCGCGGCGCACGGGGATCTGGGACTGGGCGGGGATCTCGCCTGCGGCAGGGGGGCAGGGGAGGGCAGCATGTCAGCAGGGCTGGCTGTCAGCAGGGCTGGCTGTCAGCAGGGCTGGCTGCTCCTGCAGTGCACGAGCCGCCGCCGCTGCAGCATCCAGGAGGAGCTGAGCGCAAGTGCGCCACAGCAGCCATTTGGAGTCGTCCGTGACCACGGTGACAGCACCGCAGCACGCCCCCGATCTTTGTGTGCTCGTGGTGCATCATGGGCCAGCGACGGAGCCGGCACTGCTTGCACATCACTGACACTGCATATGCCCACGAAAGAGCGCCACCCACCCGCGATGTCGTGGTGCACCACGGGGCAGAACTTGGGCCAGTTCTTGGTGCTCTTGGCCCCCGGGTTGTTGCGGATCTCCAGCTCCAGCCGCCGCAGCTCCGCCTCACGCCGGTTCAGCTCCGCCTGCACACATGGTGGGGCAGCAATTGCAAGTCAAATGGGCATACTCAGCTCAAGCTGCAGCAGCTGCGCCTCCCGCCAGTTCAGCTCCGCAGTGTGCCTTGTCAGGGAGCAGGGCGTGGCAGAATGGAGCCAACAGGGCATGCGAAAGCGTGGGTGCGCCTCCTGCCGGTTTAGGTCTGCCCGCACGTGGTGCCTACGATCCAGGTGCCAGCCACAGCCGCCTCCTTGCCACACCAAGCAGAGCATGCACAGCGACCCCCCGCAGCAACCCACACGAGCGGCCCCAACCATGCCAGCCCCTGCAACACCAGCAGTAAGTCGCGCACCTCGCGGCGGTTCAGATCCGCTTCCCGCTTGCTGCCCGGCTTGCCGCTGGCGCCGCCGCCGCTGCTGGCAGTGGGGGCCTCTGCTGCTGGCGGCGCCGAGTAGGCATCGCCGCCCCACGCGCCGCTGTTGCTGCCCCAAGCACCGCCCGCCGCCGGCACGGTGCCGTTGACCTGCAAAGAAGTGTGTATGGGGTTCCGGTGTGCTGAATTGAGTGCCCGAGCGAGTGCCAGCAGCGGCGGCAGGCGGCAGCGGAAGCCGGCGGCGGCGCCTGCGGCCGCGCGTCGGGTGGGCCGCCCGCGCAACCAACAGGGCGCCGGGGGGACCTGCGCTGCCTGCCAGCCCACTGCATTGATGTGCGGGGCCGCTGCAACCCGGCAGCAGCGTGCAGGGGCGCCGCAGCGCGGGAGGGAGGAGGCAGCCGGGCGCGGGTGCTGCGCAGCGCCACCCACGTTGTTTGCAAACGGATTATCGTTGGCCCAAGGGTTGTCAGCCGCCATCGTTGCTGCCCCTGCTCTCGCCGCGGCGCTCAACTCCTCACGCTGCTCTCGCTGGGGTAGCTGCTGGCGCGGGTGGCGTCTGCAAGCAAGGCGTGCAGCAGTGCTGGACTGGCCTGCGAGCCGAGGGAGGCTTCAAAGTGCTGCCCCATGCCGGCGCCGCCGGCATTTTTGGTTGACCACCAGCGCCTGAGCGCCGTGGCCCGATCGCGCCTGGCTGCCGCCTCCAGCAATCTGCCCGTGCGTCTCAGGCCCGCTTGCACGGCCGCCAGCCTCCTCGGCTCCTGCCGCCGTCCGAGGCCGCCTTTTCCTGGCACCCAGCAGCCCTGGCGCAGCCCCCGCCCGCCCCCTGGACCGCCAAGTATGAGGTGGCCGGGCTGAGCAGCCCGGAGTGCCCCGTGCTGAGCTTTGCAGGGCGCGAGGCCGAGGCCGCCGCCGACGCCACTGCTGTCGCGGCCGCCGAGGCGCGCGAGCTAGCAGCCCGTCCGGCGGCCACTCAGGCAGCGCAGCTGGCGCTGTACGAGCGGGTGGAGGTCCCCACCTTCCCGCTGCGAGATGGCACACGAATTCCGGCCGTGGGCCTGGGAACTTGTGAGCGGCGGGCGGCAAGGGCGCGCAGCGGGAGGGGAGCGGGCAAAGGGCCTGCGCAAATTGCGCGCCGGTGTCCCTTAACTGGCGGCCTTGCCGTGGTTGCTGTCACGCCTGTAATGTGAGTGTCTCACTACTGCCGCGCGTGCGATGTGCAGGGAAGGCTGCCCCGGGCGAGGTGCGGCAGGCGGTGCACGTGGCCCTGCAGGCGGGCTACCGCCACATCGACTGCGCCTCTGTGTGTGAGTGTGGGGGGATGGGGAAGCTCGACTGCTGGAGGGCGGCGACGGCAGCAATTACACTGCATTTAACGCCTGGAGTGTGCTGTGTTCGTTGGCCCCTCACCAGCCAGCTAGGGTTCCTCTTCACACCACCAAAACTAGGAGGTGTGGCCCGCTAGTGGGGTGGACCGCAGCGATGTTTGCTGCTCCTGTTGAGCGAGGATGCTGCCAATCTGTCTTTCCTCCCGCAGACCAAAACGAGGAGGAGGTGGGGGATGCGCTGGACCACGTGCTGCGCAACGGGCTGGTGCCACGCCAGGAGCTGTACATCTGCTCCAAAGTCTGGTGCGCAGTAGCAGCCTGCAGAGGTGGCCAGGGGCTGCGTGTGGTATGTGCCGCTGGGCTGTGCAGCTGCAGATCTGGCCGTGCATGTGGTGCACTGTTAGACAGCAGCTGCTCGCCGCCGCCGTGCCCGCAGGAACACTGACCATGCTGCCGCCCGCGTGCGGCAGGCCTGCCTCAAGTCGCTCAAGGCAAGAGCCGGCACCGTGTTGCAGTCAGTCAGTGCATGCCGCATGTCCCCCCAGACCCTCCAACACTCCCTGCACCTCGCGCGCCCATCCGCAAACGGTTGCTTTGTGATGTTGACAGCTCTCACTCTTCTTGCAGGCGCTCAAGCTGGACTACCTTGACCTGTATCTCATTCACTGGCCCGTTACCGGCAACGTTGGGCCGGAGGTGAAGCCATCCATTCGGGAGACGTGGCAGGTGGGCAGAGGGGGCAGTAGGATGTTGGCTGGTCACAGGGGCCAGCAAAGACAGCAGGTGACACCCAACGCTGCCGTGCTGCTGCTGATGATGAGTAGTGTCACTGGCCGCTGGAGGTGGAGGCGCTGGTGCGGCGGGGCTGGCAGCTGAACCTGTCAAACGTTTGATATCAATGCCTATCCCGCGGTCCACTGCAGGCGATGGAGGGGCTGGTGCGGGAGGGGCTGGTGCGCAGCATCGGCACCAGCAACTTTGGGGCCAAGAAGCTGGCTGAGATTCTGAGCTACGCACAGATCCCGCCCGCCGTGTGCCAGGTGGGCTGACTCTTCGCAACTCCATTCAGTTGCGCCCCCAAGCATCGTCACTGTTGGGCAGGCTGAAGCCCTGAGCTACGCGCAAAGCCGCACGCCGTTTGCCGCGTGCAGGGGGCGGGGCATTGTGTGCGTCGCGCCGCGCTTGCCGCCCCCTTGCCGCGACGCCGGCGCACACGTGACCAGCCGGCGCCGCTTGCCCGCACGTATCCCTATCGCCCCCTGCAGGTGGAGGTGCACCCCTACCACCGCAATGACGCGCTGCTGGCCTTCTGTGCCCAGCACAGCATCCATGTCACAGCGTATGCGCCGCTAGGCTCTCCTGACTCAGCATCCATCTTCCCCCGCAAGAAGCCGCTGGTCTTGATGGAGGACCCGACAGTCAAGGTGAGCCGTCTGGCGGAGACCGACAAGTTGCCAGGCCGGTGGCAAGGTCACAGGTGGAGGGTTGATTGAGTGAGGCGGGTTTGCATCATGCTGGGCTGGGGACCGTGCTGCCGCGGCAATGTAGGTGTGTGCCTGCCTGACGTGCTCGGTAGTGGTGGCCACAGCGTGAGGCAGGCGCACCACCCTTCCACCTGCCCCACCTGCCGCACACTGCGCAGGCGGTGGCGGCGCGTACCGGCAAGAATGTGGGCCAAGTGCTGGTCCGCTGGGCGCTGCAGCATGGCACCTCTGTCATTCCCAAGTCGACCTCGCCCGCCCGCATCCGGTGGGTGTGATACCTACCGCCCTAGTGCCTGTGGGCTGCTGTGCGCGCGGGGGGCTGGCCTGGAGCCAGGCTGTTGTTGACTCAAGAGTGCATGCGCGACAGGGTGCCCATCTGGCACTGCCAACTTCTGCCATGCAGCGGCAGCCTGGCTGGGAGCTGTTGCCAGTAACAGGACCGTCCTGCGCTGCACATGAAAGCCCCGTGTGTCCCTGCATCCGTTTTGGTGCAGCGGCAACCTGGCTGTGTTGGACTGGGAGCTCTGCCGCGAGGACTATGCCGCCCTCAGCTCGCTGCCCTTCCAGCAGCGCATGGTCAACGGAGCCATGTGGCTGGTGAGGGGGGCAGGGCGGCCTGCGCCTGCGCCTGCAGACAGCATTGCTGCCGCAGGAAGCGGCACCCTTCTCTAAGTGCAGTCACTGCCTCCGAATGTGGCCATGGAACACGCCGCGCCTGCCCCCTTCCCCTCCCCCTGCCACAGAACCCAAAGGGCCCCTACCGGACGATGGAGGACCTCTGGGATGAACCGGAAGAGGAGGAACAGTGACGCAAGCAGGCTGGCCCGACTGCATACACTGCTTGCCAGCTGGCCATGCACCCACCAGCAACTTAGCCCCAAACACACACTCCCCGCCCCCACCACTATTTGGTCTCAGCGACGCTTAGTAACCAATCGGTTCGTTACAGTTTCCTGGTGCAGAATCGGCAGTGCGGGTGCATTGCAAAAGCGGATAGCAGAAGGAAGTCGCAAAGGGCAGTTGATGGGTGGCGGCAGGTGAGCGTGAGAGTGAATCAGAGCGGAGATGGAGCCAGAGCATGGGGGCCGAGCGGAGGTCAGCAGCAAGCGGTCAAAGGGAACAACTACAGGGGGAGGTGGGTGGTCAGCAGTCGGCAAGGCGCAACTAACATACTCGAATCAAGCACACTGCTGCGCCCGCTATCCGTCGAGGGGCGGCAGGCCGGCAGCCTCCCGCCGGTTCCAGCGCCCAACCAGCGCCGAGGCAAGCATGGTCTGCAGCAGGTGTGCCAGCACGCAGGGCAGCACCGCGAAGCCCGACCCCGGACCCAGCACGCTAGACAGCTGGGTGATGACTGCCACCGCCACTGGAATGGTCTTCATTGAGGAGGCAAGCACAACTGCCTTCCGGATGGCCAGCTGCTGCGCCGGGTCGGCATTGAACCGCACCAGCCGGGTGACCGTCAAGTTGGCAGCCAGCAGCAGGGCGTGCAGGCCCACCGCCGAGGCGGCTGCGGAGACCACAATGGCGGGGCTGAGGGGCAGGCCCGCGGCACTGGCCTTGCTGGCCTGCATCCACGGCACCGTGCATAGGCAGGCGCCTGACAGGTAATTGAGCAGCTTGCGGTGGTCGCGCTTCCAGTACTGTGCGCCTGCCGTGGGGCAGGCGGGGGGAAAGGGGCATTTCCAGGGTGAGCAAGTGGCTTGCGGAGGAGGCACACCGTGCAGCGGGCAGTTGTGAATCAGGGCAGCCCTTCCTTGCCACAACCAGGGAAGCCCAAGCTACGATAAAACGCTGCCCACCTGGCAGCAGCGCCTGCGTGGCTGCGCCTGCCATGAGCGGCAGCAGCACCGCGGTGACCAGGTTGCGGAACAGGTCCATGGCATTGAAGCTGGTCAGGCCAGCTGCGCTGCCCAGCACCAGGGACAGCATGACTGGAATGGTGAACACCTGCAGGCCGGCAGCAGGAGGGGCATTAGCAGGGGCACGCCAGCTGGCCGCAGCATACACGACACGAGCAAAGAAAGAGTGGCATGACGCGCACTGGCTGCTGTGCAACCATGCAGGCAAGGGCGGCACATGCGTTCTGCTCCCAGCTGGGCGGCAGTTACACCGAGGCACCGCCGCAAGCAAGCATCCACACCAGCCCGGGCCCGCACCGCCAGCGTGTTGGATGCGATGGTCAGCAGCAGCGCGACCGCGGTGTTGCCGCCCGACGCGGTGGTCAGCATGACATTGGCCGACAGGGTGGTGGGCATGCAGCAGAAGATGGCCAGGCCCAGCGCCACCTCTGGCGGCTGCAGCGGCAGCCGCACGATGGCCAGTGCCAGCAGCGGGGTGATGAGCAGCACGGTGACCAGGCCGTAGGCCACTGCCACGGTGCTGCGCAGCGCCGCCAGGCTCTCGCCGCGCTGCAGCAGCAGGCCGGAGATGAAGAAGATGCCGATGGTTGCGGCGGGACCAGCGCCCGCGGCTGCGGCTGCCGTGCCCGCTGCGGGCATGAGCCACCTGCAGTAGGTGGCGTGCAGGTTGAATGAGCGAGGCAGCGGGGCAGAGGCATCACTCCAGTGAAAGAAGGACCGCAGCGGAGGCGAGAGGCTGCTGCATGCGGCCAGCTCACCCCAGGACCACGGCCGTCAGTAAGCCGCAGGGCAGGTAGTTGGTGGCCAGGAAGGCGCCCAGCCGCTGCAGCAGCGAGGGCTGGGCTGGCTGGGCCGGCTCGCTGCTTGCCGCGGCCGCCACGGCTGGCGCCGTGCCAGCGGCGGCGGCAACCAGGCGGCGTGCTGCTGGTCGAGGGAGCTTGCATGCGCCATGATCTGGCGCCCAGCAGTGCGCTGGGTTTGTGGCCGGCCCGCGGGGGGGCTGGAGCAGGGCGCGCGGGGCGGTCGACAGGGGTGCGGCCGAGGCCGCTCGGAGGGCCAGCATAGCGATGTGTGCACGCGATCAAGCAAATGCACCGCCCCGGATCGTCCAAACAAGGCCGGCCGGCCGCTGTCCAGCTGGCAGGAGCAGATGGGGTGCCCCGCACATCACGGAGCGGCCGGCTCGCGCGCCCTCCTCTCGCCTGCCCAGCCTGTGACCGCAGCCCGCCCGCTTGGCACCGCTTGTGTGGAAGGAGCAGCAGCCCAGCAAAGATGGCCCTCGCCGCCTGCACCTCCACCCGCGCCTTCACGGCCCCCGCCAAGCTGGCGACCCGCAGCCGCCGCACTGTGGCTGTCCAGGTGCGCCCGCAGCGCCCGAGCGCCAGGGCTGCCCGGGCGGCGGCGCCGCCGCCTGCCGCCAAGTGCCGCAGGCCTGAGGGCATTGCAGAACGGCCCCACTTGTGTTGGGTGTAGTTGCAGCAGAAGACGCTAGCATCGAGCAATGGTAGAGGCAGGCACACGTTTGCGCAGCCGCCCGCCCACCAGCGGCAGCCGCCTGGGCGCCGCACCGGCCATACCCCACCCGTGCTGCAGCCGCTGCTGCTCCTCCCGCAACGTCGCTGGGTGGATGCCTCACTGCTGCTGCTCGGCTTGGCTGCATTGCTGCGCAGGCGGGCCGCGTGTCTGTGGACTCCTTCAGCAAGGATGACGTCATTGTGTCGCCCTCCATCCTGAGGTGCGCTGCCTGCCGCAGTGTACCCCCTGCCTCTCCTTTCTCGTCTCCTCCCCCTGCCGTGCTTCCATCTGTGTGCGCGCCTTGCTGCTGCGCACATTGGCCGCCGACCCATCTGCGTGTGCAGCACCGCGTTGGCCCGGTCACAACCAGCTGCACCCCTTCCTCCCCTCCCCGCAGCGCCAACTTCTCCAAGCTGGGCGAGCAGGTGCAGGCGATTGACAAGGCGGGCTGCGACTGGATCCACGTGGACGTCATGGACGGCCGCTTTGTGCCCAACATCACCATCGGCCCCCTGGTGCGCAGCACCGCTCGGGCTGAAGCCATTGAGAGCGCGCGTGTCCTGCTGCGCAGTATTGCGGTGGGAGTGTGCACCTGCCAGACGCTCGTCAGGCCCACAGTAGGCCCACGGCTGCCTCCCTGCCCCACCACCGCCACCACAACAGGTGGTGGACGCGCTGCGCCCCGTGACCGACAAGCCCCTGGACTGCCACCTGATGATTGTGGAGCCCGAGCTGCGCGTGGCTGACTTCGCCAAGGTGGGCCTGACCTGTTATGTGGAATGTTGTTAGACATATGGGCCTGACATGCGTGGCTGCCTGCTCAAGGGCTGCTGGTTTACGTGCCCAGAGTGTGTGTTTGTAAGAGCGGGGCGGAGCTGCAGTCGTGTGGCCGACTGTGCCCAGGTGGGCGGCGGCTGTTTTGGAGTTGGAACCAGACATGAGGACAATCTGGCCGCCTCATGTGCTGCACCCTCTGTTCTCGCTTGCTGTGAGCAGGCGGGCGCCGACATCATCTCCATCCACGCCGAGCAGAGCGCCACCATCCACCTGGACCGCCTGGTCAACCAGGTGCGTGCGCCTGGGCTTGAGTCTCTTGGGGGGACAGGTGTATTCAATCCTGGTGGTCACAGATTGAGACCAGACTGCTGACCACCCTGCAAGGGAAGCAGCAGCAACATGACAGCAGCAGCAGCGGCGGCGGCGGCAACAGCGGCGGCGGCAGCGGCGGCAGCGGCAGCGTGCATCTCGTTTGCCCGCGCACGCCGCATGGACCCCCAAGTTAAGTGTCCATGCTCTGCCTGCCCCGCAGATCAAGGACCTGGGCTGCAAGGCGGGTGTGGTGCTGAACCCCGCCACGCCGCTGGAGCAGATTGAGTGAGTGGGCAGGCAGCCCCCTTGGCTTGCTGGACGAGGCCTGCTGTGTTGGGCAATGCGGCAGCCGCTGCATGCTGCTCCGGTGGGCAGGCCGTGCACAGCGTGTGCTGCTGTGGTTCGGCCGTTTCCACCCCACGCCTTGTTGACCCTCCCCTGTTCAATGTGCCGCGCCATCTTTGCACGTTTCTTGCAGGTACGTGCTGCCCATCGTGGACCTGGTGCTGATCATGTCCGTCAACCCCGGCTTTGGCGGCCAGAAGTTCATTGAGAGCCAGGCAAGCACGGCATGGGCAAGAAGGCGGTTGGTCGCCCGCTGTCCTGCGCCTGCGCTGATCGCAAACATCCCTTGATGGCCGAAAGTTCAGCCATTCCATGCCAGGTGCAGCCTATCTGCCTGTTGACTGTGGGCGGCAGCGGGCTCACACCTGGCCTGCCCCTGCCCTCCTGCCACCACCCATCAGGTTGGCAAGATCCAGCGGCTGAAGAACATGTGCCTGGAGAAGGGCTGCAACCCCTGGATTGAGGTGGACGGCGGCGTGACCCCCGAGAACGCGTACAAGGTCAGCGGGGGCTCTAAAACTGTCATTTATTTTGGCAAAGCAGGCCGCATCACCGATAACCCGCCTTGTGGCAACGTAGGCACAGCTGCGTCCGCGCAGGGTGCCTCACGAACTGCCATGCCTGTCCACTCACTGACGCCTGCTGCCCCGCGCGCTTGCAACGTGTCGCAGGTCATTGAGGCGGGTGCCAACGCCATTGTGAGCGGCAGCGGCGTGTTCGGCGCCAAGGTGGGCTGCTGCTGGGAGCACAGGAAGAGTTGGGTGTCGCCAGCAGCTGACGTGCCTGTCCTGCTGCATGGCCCCCCAACCGCTGTTGATTGGACAGTTGTGTGTGCCGCCCTGCTAAGCGTGCTCCCCACCCCAACCATGCTGGTTCTGCGACCTCAACTCCCCGCCTTTTGCCTGCCCCTTCCTCGTCTCTTCAGGACTACGCGGCGGCCATCAAGGGCATCAAGGAGAGCAAGCGCCCCGCCGCTGTGCACGCATAAGCGGCCAGACGTGGCGGCCAGACGTGCGGTTAACACAACGTGCGCCGTTGCCGGCCCGCATGTCATGGCCTGACTCACATGTTATGGGCCGCTGGCGTGGGGCTGGTGCACCCCCTTGCAGCCCCCGCCACGAGAAGACCTTGTTGGATCTGCTTGATTTGATTCCCCTGCTTTCGTCTCTGTTTTGCTGCGCTCAGAAACGCCCGCCCCATCCCACCCCCGCCGTATTCTTTCCATGCCTCATTCCGCCGGTGCCCTGCTCCGAGCCGCCTATCCAGTGCGCCGCAGTCGGGAGGTTTTGTAAGTCTAAAACGAAACACTGGCCTTTGTCCGAGGCGCCGTCGTTGGCGGCACCCAAGAGCGCACACGTCAAGCTGAAATGTCCGTTCGTGGGCGGCATGCACTCGTGATGATGAGCAGCACACGTGGGCGGCGCAGCCCTGCATCCGCAGCTCTGGTGGTGCATCGACATTGTGAAATCATGCCAGCTGCTCCATCAGTTGGGTTAAGACCTTTGCAGGCAGTGGGGCATGCGGAATCGTCGAGGAACCGGGGCACATCGGCAGTCCCGCGCAGGGACGGCGGCAGGGCGGTCGGCTTGCGGCCTGCTTTGAAAGGCCGGCCGGCCGGCCAGCAGCTCGAGTCAACGCGCTCTTCTAGATGCCCCAGCCCTCTGGCGCGCGCCACAGACTCCGCCGCTGCCTGGCCGGGCCGCGAGCCCAGATACCATGCCAGCCAGCTGGCACATGTTCCGCCCTCAAAGC
>VIYQ01001705.1:0-34325 GCA_009928355.1 Chlorella sp. CH2018
TCCCGCCCGACCCGCCACCCCCCGCAGTCCCCTTCACACCTAGCCAGGGCGTGTGCACACCCAGCCCCACCAACATGGCTGCCATGTGGCAGAGCTGGGGGCACCCCTTCTTCTCGCAGCCGGCGTGGGGCATGGTGAGCAGAGGGAGCCGGCCGCAAGGAGCTGCTGGTGCCTCTTTTCCCGTGCGGCTTGCCCGGTCTCCCGGCCAGTCCACGTCCATTCCACGGCCAGTCCACGGCCAAACCACGGCCAGTCCCCTGCCAGTCCCCTGCCCGCTCCTCTCCGCTGCTCGTCACCCCTGCTGGCCCCCACCCCTCCTCCCTCCCAGGCGGGCGGCTACGCGGGCAGCCCCGGCCCCAGCAGCAACGGCTCGGACGCCTCCCTGATGCACACCTCGCAGCCAGGCACCCCCGGCGGCGCCATGTGGAGCGGCTTCTGCCAGCCGCTGCCCTATAGCCCCACTGCGCTGCAAATTGTCGCCGCCTCGGGAGCGCTGGGCTCCGACCCCTCCACCCCTGTGCGCGGCCGGCCCGGCTCTGCGGGGCGCTCTGGCGGCGCGGCTGCCGCCGGCGGCTCCTTCATGATGCTGCCGGGCAGCCCCATGATGGCCGTCAGCCCGGGCCAGATGATGTTTGCGCAGGTGTGCGAGGGGAGGGGGGCAGAGCAAAAGTGTGGAGCGGGCTGCCATGTGTGGGCAGGGGCAGTGCATGCATGTTGCACTCAAGCTGCTGCCTGCACCCTTGTGCCTCATCTCACCCCCACCCTCCCTTCTTGCCCCATCCCGCGCTGTGCAGTACTTTGGCGTGGATGCAGCCAGCAAGCGGTCGCACTCGCCGCCCGAGAGCCACAACAGCAACTGCGGCAGCGGCGACGAGGGCGACGGCTCCGACAACGCCAGCAGCAGGAGTGGCAGCGGCAGCCTGGAGGTGTCGGAGGCGGCGCGCCAGATCGCCAGCGCCATGTGCGCCGCGCAGCAGCTGCCGGGGGAGCCGCCGCAGCAGGTGGGGGCCCAAAGGGGACGAGGAGTGGGGCGGCCGGGGATGGCTGGGGCAATGTGTTTTGCCACTCCCGTTTTCCAGCTGTTGCACCACTTCCCAGTCCTGTTGTGCCTTCACTGCCCAATGCACTGATGCTTACCTGCCTCACACTACCTCCCCAACCCAACTCTCCATCCCACCCACCCTGCACCGCAGCTGCTGGAGCTGGCCTCGCTGCTGCACGCCTACGGCCTAGTGTCGGCGGTGCCCACCTTCCTGCCCGCCCCCGCCGTGCCGCTGTCCCCCGACTCGCGGCGCCAAGCGGCCCGCCAGCGCCAGAAGTCGGCGCCCAAGCTCAACCCCGACGGCAGCGTGCGGCTCAACGCGCGGCAGCGGCGCACGCTGCGCCGCGCGCAGGAGCGGGCCATGAAGGCGCTGCTGGAGGCGCAGACTAAGGCGCACGGCATCTCCTCAGAGCAGGTGGGGGGTGGTGTGGAGGCGTGAGAGGGGAATGCTGCCGACGGGTGTGGAGCAGGCTGGTGCACAGGAGATGACTAGGCACCGGCACGCCTTGCCCGCTGGCTTCCACCGTTGCCCAACCCCGTGCCGCCCCCTCCTCCTTTTACCCTGCCCACAGGCGGCCGCCCACCTGGCCAACATGGGCGTGACCAGCATGCTGCTGGGCTCGCCGCCGGCGGCAGCCCCCATGATGCACGGCAGCCCGGTGGGCCACCTGGCGCCGCCCTCGCCCTTCATGGCGGCCCAGGTGCTGGCCTCCCCCGGCCCCATGCTTGCGCCGCAGCCCGACTTTGGGATGGGCATGGGCATGATGCACGGCATGCAGCAGGCCGCAGCAGCCGCAGCCATGATGCAGCAGGCAGGCGGCTACGACGGCGGCTATGGCCTGCCGGCGGGCGACATGCCGATGGCCATGCCGATGCACGCCACGCCGCCGCGGTTTGGCGGCGCCGCCTTTGGCAGCCCCATGCCGCGCTACCGTGGCGGCAGCACGCCCGGCAACCGCATGAGCCGTTTTGCGCAGGAGAGCGGGATGCAGGGCGCTGTGGCGGCCTTCTAAGCAGCCGCCGCCCCCGCTCACACTAGGTTAGCTTAGGCAACAGCCAGGCCAATTTTGTGCCGCGCAGCCCGCGTCGATTGCAGCGCGCGCTGCGCGGCACCAGCCCCTCCTTGCCCCATAGGTTAGGACCGCACTTCAGCAAGCATTCCCCTGCGATACCGCAATGCCCCCTGACTCACTCAACCCATTTGACACTTCTTGACCCACCCGCCCGATTCTTTGTGTTGTACATCGCGTGACCCCTCCCTACCCCGCTCCATTGACGGCCCCCACCCCTTTTGCTCTGCCCTGCTTTTCCCCCTCCCCCTCTGCTTTCACCCCTGTTCCCTAGCACCGCGCAGCCGCTGCATTGAGCGCCGGCGCCCGCCCCAGGCCGCTGCATTGAGCACCTGGGGCACCCTGTAACAAAGACCTGACAGGCTATGGCAGCGGTGGCGGTGGCAGGCCTTGCGGGACACTGCACCTCAGCTGCAGCTGTTGGTAGACACGAGCTGGCTGCTGGCAGCCGCTGTGCTTTACAAGGCCGAAGCCTGGCAGGGGATACTGCATCAAAAGCGCATTGAGGCTTGATGACTTGCACTGCAACACACAGTGCAACACTTTGCATCAACAATCCCCGTCAGGAAATGGGAAAGCAGTGTCAGTCGCCGCCTCACCACACGCCGCTCTCCCCCAGCGACCGCGCATGGGGCAGTAGCCGCGCCAGGATGCATTGCTGGTGCCCCTCCCGCAGCCAATCGCGCGTATGCTCCACCCAGATGAACCGCACACCAGGGTCTGCCCCTGCCTCATGCAGCGTCTGCAGGATTGCCTCATGCCAGTCCTCCAGTTGGTCCTCACGATTGGATGGGGGCCAGCTGTTCAGGGGCCAGTTCAGAACGGCGATGAGGCGCAGGCGGGGCAGGGCCACCAGGGACGCCTGCGCGGAGCATGGGCAAGAGCAGCAGTGCAGCAGTGTTCGCCGGGCAATGCAGTGCTGGCACAGCGCATGAGCCTTGGAGGCGCAGCAGCCTGCCTATCATGCAGGGCCACTGCTGGGCTCAAACTGGGCGCAGCATGCATGCCATGGTGCGGCCCGTCCGGCATGCTGCCAATGCCTTCGATCCTTCTCCCCGCATCTGCTGCCCTCGCCTGCTGCCCTTGTGCCCACCTGCGGCTCAGCATCCCACTCCCAGCGGGTGACCTCCTCGCGAGCGTCGACTGTGCCCAGCGTGAGCGCCTGCAGGCTGGTGGCCCCCGCAAGCCACTCCAGCACCTCGGGGCCTGCACGTATGGTGAGCAGGTATCACAGCAGTCCTGGCACATGAGGCAGTCCTGGCACATGAGGCAGTCCTGGCACGATGCAGACCTGGCACATGAGGGGGTGCAGCAGTCAGCTGCTCCAGGACAGCCCTGCGCTGCTGCCAAACAGAGGCAGCAATGACTTGCGCTGCGTCGCATGCGGTCACGCAAAGCAATGGCAGGCTCTCCCCCAAAGCGCCCTGCACACACCTGCCATGCACGTGGGAAACGCAAACGGATTGCCCGTCAGGTCCAGGTGGGTCAGCCCAGCCATGGGAAGCAGCCCCACAGGAGGCCGCTCCAGCTGGCACTCTGCTAAGCTGAGGCAGCGCAGGCGGGTGAGGCGATGCAGGTGCCTGAGGCAGCCAGGGCGCAGCCCCGGGCTGCCGGGGGCCGCACGGCCCAGCTGCAGCCGGAGCTCCTGCACAGCGGTGGGCACGAGGGAAGGCCGGTGAGAGTGTCAGGGGCACGGGCATTGCGTGCGGCGTTGGCTTGAAGTCACTGTGGCTTGAATTGGGGTGCGTTAGCGATGCGCTCAGTGCAACACAGCCAGTGCTTCACTTACCAAAGGCCTCAGCCTTACACATGCCATGCACAAAAGCACAACCAGCGCTGGCACTGAAGCTAGTGCATGGCCCACCCACATACAGAATGCCTGCCACCCGCCCCTTGCCTTCCCAGTGACCCCAGCCCAAACCCACCTCCAGCCGCGTGAGCTGGCTCATCGCGCACGGCAGCCGGAAGTGCTGCCGGTACGGCCCCGCCAGCTCATCCACCACCAGCCGAGTGAGGGTGGTGAGCGAGCAGAATTCCGCTGGGAGCGCCTCGTCCTCAAAGTAGCAGCGCAGCGCGAGGCGCTGCAGGCGCGGCAGGTCCAGCTCACAGGCGGCGGGGCAGTGCAGCCAGTCGGTGGACACCTCCAGGGCTGTCAGGCTGGTCAGGCCCCAGCAGTCGGGCAGCACGCTGAGGTAGGGCGAGTCCTCAGCGTGGAAGCACAGCGCGTGCAGCGCAGGCAGCGCGCGCAGCCAGGGTGCCCGCAGCTCCTGCGGCTCCCGCCGGCACTGCAACAAGGTGTGGGGACGATGCAAAGGGATGTGGGGAGGGCGTGAGGCAAGGCGTGGATTGGTCTGTTGGTTAATACGTGGGAATGCGCAGGGGGCAGCAGGCCTCGCAAGTACACGCTGCTCCGGCTGCGCAACGGCAGCCTTCTCACCACAGCGCTTCAGCATTGCAACAACGGCTCTCCATGTCTGCCTGCAGCTCACCTCCAGGTGCTGGTCCTCGCCGGATGAAGCAACATCGTCTCCCCACTCCAAGTCCGACTCTGATTCCGCCTCGCTGCCGCCATCCCAAGCCACAGCTGCCACCTTTACCCTGAGGTGCTGCAGACGGGCCAATGCTGCGGCACCAGGCACCGCCTTGGCTAGGCGGCGGGGGGTGGAGGCGTACAGCTCTGCCTGCTGCAGCCGGCCCAGCAGCGCTAAGCTCTGGGCAGTGTGGGCGGCGGTTTCGTCTGCTGCCCCGCCTGCGGCAGCAGGCGGTGCATGCATGCGTGGCTGGGGCTGCTCGGCCGGCGCTGCCGCCAGCAGGCGTTGCCAGTCCTGTCGTGACAGCTCAAACACTGGCCGCTCCAGCTGCAGGTCTGCCAGCAGCGGCCGCAGCTTCCACTGCATGCCGGGGCCGCTGGCAGCGATGCGCAGCAGCTGCAGGGAGGGTGGTGCATGAGCTACAGCGGGCGCCACTGTGCTGCACAGCTGGTCCCAGCTGGTGACGTAACCTCCAAAATCGGGAGGGTCTTGGTGATGATCTTGGTGGCTGCTGTACAGCACAAGCTCCAGCTCTGCCAGGCCACTGCAGCGCGGCAGTAGGTCGGCAGCACGGGCCGGCGAGCAGGACAGCCTGCAAGCATTGGGAGGACAGCAGCAGAGCCGACATAGTACGGCTGCCGACTGGTTGTGACCTGCATGCTGGCTGCGCCCCCAGACACAGCCATTGCGGTGCAGAGCAGCGCAAACAATCAGCTGCAGGTAGCCGCATTGCCATGGCAGCATGCTTTCGCCAAGAAAACCGCTCGCAACCACAGCATCCCCCAGCACCCACCGCGTGAGCGCGCCCAACGGCAGCAGGCATCGCAGCAGGCCCAGCGTGCGGCTGCCAGGCAGTCTGTGCTCCCAGCCACGCGAGTCGGCGGGCGTTGCGAGCTTCAGCTCTCCAATGTGGTGGCGGCGCAGGGTGTCTGCCTCAGCTGGCCAGCGGGAGCCTTCACGACTCTCGTTCTCCTTGAGCGGCAGCAGTTCACGGTGGATGCGCAGGGCAGCAGGCAGCGTGAGGGCCAGCCGTCGCCAGCGCACACACGTTGCCTCGACTTCCGGCCTGTAATGGGAGAGCATGTGTGGGTTCAAGGCTAGAACAGGGCACCCTGCAGCGGCTGGAGGGTAGGGCAGAGCGGCAGTAGTGGCAGCGGTAGTGGCGGCAGCTCACCGGCACAGCAGCTCGCCCTTGCTGAGTGCTAGTGGAGCTCGCGGCAGCAACCGGAAGATGTGCAGCAGGGTCCCATCGTCCAGGTCGTGAACGGTGGCGGGCTTGCCGCGAAGCCTAGGCGCAGGATTGGAGGAGCTGCAGCACTCGCTGCCGATCATGGCGACGTCAATGCGCAGCGAGGTTTGAAACAGAGAGAGACGCACCCTGGGGCCGCGACCCCGCGGGGCCCCGTCGCCAGCCAGCTGTCGCCGAGGCCGAATGCGTGCTGTGCTGGGACCCGTCATCAGCCAAAAGCATATGATAAGCCCGCCCTGCTCGTTCCTCATTCAATCCAGTAGTCCCTTACGAGGTTCTGCGCATGCGTTCGGCCTGGCCTTGAACCGGCTTGATCGAGGGGTAGTGAGGCGCCCGGGCTTGAGAGGGTGCGCTCAGGCAGCTGGTCATTCTGACTCCTCAGGGGCGTTGCCATGCAGCTTCGCAGTTCAATGCTGGTGCAGAGTACAACGGTTACACTTGAAAGCCAGTTGGCCAGCAATCGGCCAGAAATCAAACAAGGTCAGGAAGAATGCGCACGGTGAAAGAACACAAAGGTCACCCTGCAGCATCTGATTCACCGCTATCTCGCCGGATCAGCGGGTGTGGGCGCTCACGTAGCAGCCCAGGCGTCGCTTAGCGTGCCGTGGCCAGCGTTTTGCGGCCCAAGAACAGCATGCCCACGCAGAATGCCGCCTCGAGTGCACCAGGCGGTGCAGCCACCGCCACGTTGCTGCCTGCCAGGCTGCCCACCGCGGTGCCTGCCGCCAAGCTGGCTGCCATGCGCCAGTCCACATTGCCCAGCCTGGCAGGGAGGGAGAGGAAGCCGAGCGCAAATGGATGAGTCAGCAGGTTGAAGCTGTTGCGAGCCGGCTGTGCAAAGACATATTGCGCGGCGGCAAGCGCAGCATATGCCTGTCTGCCTGCTGTGCGGCTTGAGGCGCAGCAGGCCGCACAGCAGGCCCTTGCGTTGCACAGCACGCACGCCGCACCTCTGGTGCTGCAGCAGGGCCGCTGATGCGGGGAAGATCATGGCAAGCAGGGAGGTGCCCAGAACCGTGGCCTGAGGGTAGTCCATTGTCAGGGCCAGCAGCGGGGTGACAATCAGGCCGCCGCTGCAGGGGTGGCGAGGAAGGGCAGCTGTGCAGGTTGGTGTGCTGCCTGGCTATCAAACCCCCAACATACAGCAAACTTTGTCCTTGAAAGACCAGCCAGCACACATGCAGCTCAACTGAGTTGCCAGCAGGCATGCATCAGAGCAGCACAGATCGCCTCACCCAACGCCCAGCAGCCCGCTGGCAACGCCCGCCACTGCCCCCGTCGCCACGAGCACCGCAGATGTGGCTGGCGGCGGAAACCGGATGCGCTCCACAAGGGTGCTCAGCTCAGTGGGTGCTGCTGCGCCGCCGCTGGGCCCCGCTGGGGACCCGGCTGCTGCTGCTGCTGGGAGCGCCGCCGCTGCTGCTGCACCACCCGACGCACCGCCAGCGTCAGCTGCAGCGCCTGCCAAGCTCTCCTCTGCAGCTGCTGTGTCGCGGGACAGCAGGTAAGCCTGCAGAAAGGCATGGCATGCACGCAGTATTGAGTAAGCAGAGGATGCGCGCAGGCAGCCGTGCACTTTGCAGTGTCCACACCCCCTTCTGCAAACCCCTGACGTGCCATCCGCAACTCCAGCTTGCCTTGAGGGGCACCAGTGGCGCAGCCGCCAGCAGGAAACAGCCCAGAATGCGGCGCAGCGCGGTGCAGTTGAGGCGGGCGGTCAGCCGTGCACCCAGCGGTGCGGTCAGCATGGCTGCTGGGCTGATCAGGGCTGCAGCACCCAGGTCGACGCATCCCTGAGTGGAGTAAGTGTAAGCCGAGGCCACTGCGGTGCTCACCACCGCTGCTAGGGAGGTGCCAGAGACGAGCCTGCAGGATGAGGGAGGCGAGGGGCAGGCAGTCAACGGCGAGAGGTAAGCGGCAGCCAGGACAGGGGAGCGGCAGCCAGGAGCAGGAGCGCCTCGCCACTGCTGACCTCCGATGCAACCCATGCATGTGTAGCAGGCTTCCGGCAGGCACTGAAAAACTGCACTGCTCTGCTCAATCCATTCCGTCCACCCCTGCAGCACACCGGCATCCGCACACCGCTGCGGGACGCTTGTGCAGGAGCTTCAAATGTCTGACCTTTCCATGCAACATAAAAACCCCATAGTGTTCTTGCTCACCGCTGAGGGATGGTCTTGCAGGAGCTCACGATGGCTGGCACAATGATGACGCCCCCTCCCACGCCCACGATACTGCCAAACACGCCAGCCAGCAAGCCGACTGGGCCCGCCAGGCGCCGGGCCTTGGCCAGCACTGCCGGCGCCACTTGCTGCTCACTGCCCGCCCCAGTGGCCACCCATCGGCTGAGCTGCAGACGTGCTGCTGCTGCTGCAGCCGAAGCCGCCGGCTGCCCTACGCCCACGCTAGAAGGGTAGTGGGCTGCCGCAGCCTCTGCAAGCTGTGCGGCTGCACTACGGCGGGCCACCTGGCCGAGAGCTGTCGCCAGCATGGCTGCTCTTCAGAAATAGATCCTGTGTCTCTGGTAACTGCGGCGCTGCTGCTGCCGGGCCGCTGCTGCTGCTAGAAAAGAGGGTGTGGAAAAGGGGCAGCGCTGCTGCCTCAGCTGTGCAGGCTGCTGCGTACTTCTGCTCGCTGCTGCCACCTACTGCTGGTCCTTGGCCTTGGCAGCAGCGTCGATGGACTTCCACATGGAGCCTGCAGTGAGGGCAGATGAGAGGGCAGATGAGAGGGCATTTGAGAGGGCAGTCAAGGCAGAGAGGGCAGCGAGGGCGCCTGTTTGCACATCGGCAGGGTGGGCTCTACCCATTGGCCGCCGCCGGCTACATGGCAGGGCACAAGGGCCGCCATGCAATGCAAGGCTGCTGCTGGCGCACCCTTGGCAAAGCCGCCGGCGGGGGCCTCCCGAATCGAGCGGTCCTTCAGCGGCACCTGCAGTACAGCTAGTGTGCACGCATCACTCACAGAGGCAAGGGGCTGACTGGGCAGCAGCAGGTGCAGACGCGCATCAGCTCCACTGAGCAAGCAGCAGCAGCAGCAGCAGCAGCAGAGACCGCTGCGCTAGGCAGCAAGCGCATCCGCACCACGACGATGGGGTAGGCAGCGACACAGATCAGGCCCACCACCGCGCCCACAGCAAGCACCGACTTGAGATTGGTCTGCATACGGCCGCGGCCTGCACAGGGGCCGCAAAAGAAGCGAGCAGGGTTGGATGTGGCATGTTGTTGGGTGTCTGTCCGCATGAGGCAGCGGCGGCGGCAGCGGCGGTGGCGGCAGCCAGCAGCCGGTTGCAACCCCGCCAAGCGAGCCGCCCACCTGTCAAACGTGGAGATTGATCAGTGTGCGCACGGGTGCAGAGGCGCCGAATTGGGTGCAGGGAGCGAGTGGCTACAACGCGGGAGGTGTGCGCAGGGGCCTATGGCCGACTGGCGGGTTGCCGATGCGAACAGAGACAACTGGTTTGGGTTCTAAGCACAGCGGGGCACTCAACCGAGGCACCAGACCTCATGCACTCGTGAGGAGCCTGCTCGCCGCCTGCTGGGCGGGCTGCAGCGGGCCTGAAACAAATGGATCGGCCATCGAGACTATCGTCCGTGGTTTGAAGGCAACAGCCGGCACCCAGAGGCTGCAGGCGAGGTGAGGGCTTTCGCAGCTGCGCGTTGGCAGGCCTCCTGCCGGCTGCAGCCTTACCACGCGACAGGCCGGCCGTCCAACATATCCGATCAAACGTGCCAGCTCCTCTCCAGCCATCCCACCGGCACCGCTGCCGCCGCCGCCGCTCGAGGTGCTGCACCCGTCCTGCTGCAGGCTCACCACAGCTCTGCCCCCATCATGGAAGCGGTAGCTCGCGGCCACGCCCTGCGGCAATACTATGTGGCAGTCAGCTCCATGGAAAACAAGCTGGTGCGTGAGAAGGCTGTGTGCTTCGACGCGGAGAAGGGGCAGGGCTCCTCCCTCCACAGCCCGCCGGCCCTCGTTACGCTGCCGTCCCCCCTGCCTGGGGCCTCTGCTTCTTCGCGGCGGTCTCCACAACTGCACACCTACTTGCACAAATGCTGTGTTCAGACTTGAGCTGCCAGGTGCCGCTGACTAACCGCAGGCTACACTGCTGGACTTGCTGCGGGCATTTGAGGCGGCGGCCCCGCTGTCTCTCGTTGCCTGCTGCGGCGCTCGCGACTCGTTGGACGCACTGGTTGCGGCGGCGGCGGGCGTGCAGCACTGCCGCGTCTGGGTGCTGGTGAGGCAGCTGCTGGTGCTGGTGCTGGTGCTGGTGCTTGGTAGAGACTCGCTAGACCGCTGTCTGTCCACGCTGGACTGAGACGCCAGCTGCGGGCGCTTGTGTCCTGAGCTGCACCGTTTTAGGCGTTGCCAAAGGTGTCCCACCAATGCTGCCGCTGCCTCGTGCTGGGCTCCCATCCCCTGCTGCAGCATGCAGACATGAGCGAACGAGAGGTGGAGGCAACCGTACGTGACTACCGTGCAGCCACCCAGCCAGACGTTGCAGCGGAGCAGCAGCAAGCAGAGCAGCAGCAGCAGCAGGCGGGCGGCGAGGGTGCTGGGCAGGCAGGCGAGGTTGGCGGCCGGCGGCGGCGAGGGGCGAGTGATGCATCGCCGCGGCAAGGGGAGCACGCTGCTGCAGCTGAGCCACCTTTTGTTGCGGTGAGCCGAGAGGGGAGGGCTGAAAGGGTTTCCAGCTGCCGATGGGCTCTGTTCTGTGCTCTGCATGGCTTGCCTGCTGGCATTGCAACCTGCCCCGCAGGTGCGGGCCGCAGCCGATGCCCGCCTGCGTGCGATGCCGGCCCCACATCGCTGCACACCGCCATCTCCTGCTCCCTGTCCAAGCATTCGCAACACATCACACCCTCTATACAGGTGCTGGCCACCACCGATGCCGGGCTGCGGGCAGTGCCCAAGGACCTGCTGCCCCTCAGCCCCACACTGCTCATCAGCTACGACCTGCCGCCGCGCAAGGTGGGCCTGGCTGGCGCTGTTCTCACCATGCTGCTCCCTGTGCTGCTTTACCCAAGCGGGTGCTGCTCTTCAGCTGCGACCTGCCGCTGCGCAAGGTGGGGCGGCCGGTGGCGGCTCATGGTGAATCTGTGGCGCACCGCACACCGCAGCCGCTCAGCTCGCCTCTCTTCCCTTCCCCTCGCCTTGGTCCCCAATGCACGCGCTGCCTGTCACAGGAGCTGTACCTGCGGCGCATTCAGTCAGTGCTGGGCTCCCGTGCCTCAGCGGCCCGCGGCTGCCGCCGCATCGCCGTCAACTTTGCGGTGGCGGGGCAGCTGGAGGAGTTCCGGCAGGCAAGTGAAGCTCCTCTCTCCCGTTTGTCTGCACACCTGCGCTTCCTGTCGCCTTCATACGGTTTTAGGGATATGCCGGCTGTCAGTTTGCTACTGGAGGGCAGCTGGAGGAGCTCCGGCGGGCGCGTGCAGCTTCGTTTTGTCTGCACACCTGCACTCGTTTTGTTAGGACACCAGTCTTCGTCCTGCCTGCAAGTGGAGGAGCCGTCCGCGGCGCCACTATTGAGGGCGTGCTCATCTGATGTGATCCGTGACTGCTTGCGTGAGGTGCCTGCTTGCCTGCCTGTGCGAGCGCAGGTGGAGGAATGGGCCGAGAAGCCCATTGAAGGCATGCCGGTCCACGTGTCAGACATTTTTGCGGGCGCATGATGAGGCGCTGCTTGGGATGCCACGGCGTCAGCAGCAACATGGAGCCGTCAGCAGCAGGGCAGCAGCGGGAGCGGCGGCAGCGACAGTAGCGGCAGCGACAGTAGCAGCAGCTGGGAGATGGCGCGCCGCAGCAGGTGCACACTGTGCAAGGGCCGCTGCTGGTAATTGCGCCCGCAAGGCTAGAGCATCCTTAGAAGGGGGTGCCCTCTCTTTTGAGTAACTGCCGCCCATCCAACCATTGCCCGAACTGACTTTTGACCTAACACAGGCCATTTTGCGATGAACTGTTGACCGCCTGCCTGCTTGGCCACGCTGTGGGGCCCATGCCTCCAATACCATTGCAAATGCTTTTCACGACACAGAAACGAAGCAGGCTAGGCAGAAGAAGCTTGGCGCGGCAGCGCATTCCATTGCTATTGCTGTGGTTGTGCGTTATTTTTGCCGTCCTGCTTGGCCGCCCGCCACTCCGAGTCTGGTGTGCCAGCCGCAAGCAGCACCTGCTCCTGCTGCTGCGGTTGACCGCTGACAGCTGCCGCTGGCTGCCCAGGCTGCAGCCCGCTGCCTGCCAGCCTCAGCCGGTTCCAGGCAGCTCAGAGGTCATCAGAGGGGGTTGCGGGCTCGGCATCAGGGGGCAGCTCACCAGAGTCTGCAATCATGACCTGCATGAGAGCAACAGAGAGCAGCACTTGATTGGAGGAGTATGGCACAGGGCGTGCAGGCTGGCAGCTAGCTTGCGGGAGCACGTATTCTCGAGCTGCGCACAAACACAGCGACCCCGCCTTGCTCTTGGGCATGACCGAACAGGAGCCCTCGGCCTCCACCTCAGTGCGATGCGCACAGGCATAGCAACACAACCACTCCACCTCCAAGCGGTGTGAGCACTATCCCACCTTGCTCTTGGGCTTGCCAGACTGGGAGCCCTCCGCCTCCACCTTGTAAACCACGTCCATGCCCTCCAGCACGCGGCCAAACACCACGTGGCGGCCATCCTGCAGGAGCAACAGACCAAAAAGCAGAGTGCACTCGAGGCACGCATGCAGCACGCACTTTGCCGCTGCTACCCAGCTGCGCTCTCGCTTGCGGCCCAGCCGCCAGCGGTGGCTGCATGATGAGGGTTCAGCCGGCGGCAGGCTGGATGAGGCGTCAGCAGCAGGGCGCACCAGCCAGGGGGTCTTGACGGTGCAGATGAAGAACTGGGAGCCGTTGGTGTCCTGGCCTGCGGTGTTTAATTCGAAACCATTGGAAGCAGTCGATTGGAAGGGTGCAGCAAGTGAAAGGTGCGCGCAGATCGGCGCAGCATGGAAAGCTTGTGGCCAGGTTGAGGAGCCGCTGGTGCCCTAGAACACGCAAACGAAATGTGTTTGCATGTCGTGTGGGCAGTGCACAGTGATGACGCGATGCATTGCTGGTAGCAGGCAGGCAGGGTGCATGAATGGCACAGGGAGGCAGCCGCCTGCCGCAGGCTGCTTGGTGCTTACAAGGCTGGCGCAGGCATGCCACACAACCTCATCCTGGCACACACAGGGGAGTGTGAAATGAGCGCAAGTCTACTTGCGGTGGCCCCACTCACCAGCGTTGGCCATGGACAGGATGCCGGGGCCCTTGTGGCGCAGCTGCAGTGAGGCAGGGAGGGAGGGAGGGAGGGAGCAAGGGATGAATTGCAGTGGGTCAGTGTGCCAGTGATACATTCGTAGATGAACACCCTCTGTGCTGCAACCGAACCAGGGGCTGGCCCCTGGGGCGAGCAGCGCAACCGTCAACATTGTCAGCAGGTCAGCCACGCAGCGCGTCACCAGGTCACCAGCAACGCAGCACGTCGCCAGGCCAGCAACGCAGACGCCACAGGTCAACAGGAATTCAGCAGGAGCTCACCTTGAACTTCTTGTCCGCAAACTTCTCGCCATAGATCGACACCCTCTGTGCCACAACCGAACCAGCGGCCCCCTTCGGCAAGCACCGCAACACGTCACCAGGCAGGAGCTCACCTTGAAGTTCTCGTCCGCAAACTTCTCGCCGTAGATCGACTCGCCGCCGGTGCCGTCGCCGCGGGTGAAGTCGCCGCCCTGGATCATGAACTGCATCGATACGAGGAGTTGCGCATGAAGGATTCTGTTTGTGCATCAGAGCTTGCACATGGTTGTGGTGGGTGTGGGGTATGCCGGATGGGGCCACGCTGCGCTTCGCCTGGCTACCAGGTGACGCTGGCATGCCAGGGGCGGGACACACGGTGCGCTGGGGCGACCGTGCAGGCATGCGCTGACGCCACCGCCAGAGCGCACTGGATGGCTCCGATGGCTGGAGTGGCCCAAATGGCCGGCCGCACTGCTAGCCCAGAAGGGGCCCAGAGGGATAATAGGATGGAAGCTGGGGCCCACCTGAGGGATGATGCGATGGAAGATGGAGCCCTGCACAGCAGGCCAGGGGCGGGAGGGGGTGCAGCTTGGCGCAGCGGGCCATGGGCAGGGCAGGGTGCAGCGCATGAGGCTTGGCAGAGCTGCAAAGCAGTGTGCCGCCTCATTGTGCTCAATCGAGCACGAAGAGCACTGCAGGGTGAGACTGCAGACGACCCTACAATGCTGCAACGGCCTGTTGACGGGCGGCAGGTGCTGGAAGGCAGGCGCAGAAGCCAGCACTGCGCAGCCCAGCAGCTTGCCTTGAAGTGCAGCGGCTTGCCAGACTTGCCGGTACCCTTCTCGCCGGTGCACAGCGCGCGCTGCAACAGCGTAGGGGTGAGAAAAGGGTGCAATTGATGAGGGTAAGAGGACGGCCTGCTGCAATGCACAGCGTGCACTGCAGGGTGGACAGCGTGAGAAGGGTTGGCTGCACGTGGGTGCCGGTGGCGCAGGGGTGCAAAACCAAACCGCTGTACCACATCCCACTCCCATTTGTAACCGGCCAGGAATGGACCGCAGCCCGGCGAACACCACCGCTGCCGCCTGACACTCACGAAGTTCTCAACGGTCTTGGGCACAGTGGCGCCATACTGCACTCGATGATGAGGAGGTGGCAGGCAGGGTTGGGGTGTGCGGGGCACGATCAGAGCCATGGGTGAGCCAGCAGGGCCCATGGGCAAGCCGGCAACTGTGAGCCTGTGCTTGCGTGCGAATAGGGCCCATGGGGCAGGGGGACGCTTCCACCGCCATGGTGGCACCAGCAGGGGCATGCAGGCAAGTTGTATTGCAGCTCACCAGGCCCATCACGACGCGGCCCGCGGGCTTGTCATCGATGGTGATATCGAAGTAAACCTGGGGGGAGATGGAAGTCAGGTGGTTGGGTGAGCGGGCAGGAGGGTGGGATAATGGTGCAAGGCGGGCGGGTTGGCAGGGGGAGGAGAGTGGCGGGAGTAGCGCAGGGCGGCCCAGGGTGCTGGGCGTGGCCGCGAGCGTCGCTTAGGGAGCTGCTGCGGGTGGTTTCTCATGCGGTAACGTCCGGCTGCGGCAGTGCCAGACCGACAGTGTGCCCCAGAGCAGCGGACTTGCGCAACGGCAGGCGGCGGCGGCGATGCGGTGCGGCGTTGGCAGCCGGGTGCCGCGCTGGTTGGGAGCCCGATCACAGAGGCTGCCGCACCTTGCTGGTGATCTTGGGCTCCTTCTTGGCCAGCGCCAGGCAGCAGAGGCCGCACAGGGCGGCGAGGAGCAGGAAGCGGCGCATGGCTGCCTCCCCTGGCAATTCTGGTGTGCTGCAGAGGCGTGATCGGCGGCCGATCAGGGGGGCAGGGCACCACAGGGCCCCGCCCCGCCCATGCTGGGGGGCTGCTGGGGGTGCTGCGGCCCTGCTAGCTCGTAGCTCCCTGTGCTCCCGGCGGCGGCTTGCAAGTGCAGTTGAGGCCCGGCCACTTGCAGTTTGCCCTCGGTACAGTGCCGCCGCACACCCTGCAGCGCGCCAGACAGAGAACGCAAGCCACTGCTCGCGCGCCGGGCCGCCACCCCTGCTCTCCCGCATTCTCCATCCCCGTCAACGCATCCCAGTGCCGCCCCAGCCACCCGCTCGCCCTCAGCGGTGCTCCATGGCCGGCGGGCAGGGGCAGCGGCCGCGGTCGGGCGCACGGCGCGGCCCCCACCGAGGCGTCAACCCACTGCAGCCGCCCAGCGTGCTGAGCTCGCTGCAGGTGCGCGGGGAGCCGTCTGGGCGCCGCCGGCTGAGTCTGGCTGCCCTGGGGGGCCTTGCAGCGCCTGACGCCTATCCCATTCCCTTCCCGCAGAGTTTCCTGCTGCACACAGCACCAACGCTGCCCATCTACTCCGACCCAGACAGCCCGTCCTCGAGCAGCACGAGCTTCACGCTCGCCGACCTCTGGTGGGTGCCAGCGCGAGCCGCGGCGCACCGCCAATTGCGTGCCCAGCCGCGGGGCCGTCCCGCAGCAGATAGCGCGGCCGCCGCCTCCTCGCCCGCCGCACTCCGGAGCAGTTGAGCTCCGCCATCTGAATGGCGCCGCCGCCCGCCTCCTCCTTGCAGGCAAAGCTACGAGGCCTGGAGCGCCTACGGCTGCGAGGTGCCGCTGCGCATCATCGTGGACGGCGTGTGGCAGGAGGTGCGCAGCCCGGATCGCAGCGCTGCCTGCACCCAAATCGGCCACCCGTTGACCGCGCCCGGCCCGCCATCCATGCCACCTGCCGGACCCCCGCGCGCCTCACGCACCACCTCCCTGCTGTGTGCGCCCCTGCAGGTCATCCAGTGCTACACCCCCCACCTGGCTGGCATCCAGCTGTTTGCCGCTGACCCGCGGTACGGCGCCGACCTTTCCCGGTGCGTGCACCCAGAAACCCGCAGCGCAGGCTCGCAGCCGCCTCCCTGCTCAACCCCTGTGTTTGCTTGCGGCTGGCCGCCAGGTCGGCATGCCATGCCCGTGCCATGCCGGCAGGCGGCTGCACCTGTGGCGGCCGGCTGCACAGCCATGTCATGTCGGTCATGTCGGCCCGCCATGCGCGGCTGTGGAGCATGTGGACCCCCTCCTGCAGCTTGCGTGCCCTGCCGGCTCACCAACTCTCCTTCCCCGCCGTTCCGTTCTGTCTGCAGGCGGATACCCACCAGCACGAGCTCGGCCGCCGCCAGCGGCTACTGCAGCGAGGAGGAGGAGGGTGCTGAGGCGGCGGCGGCGGACAGCAGCGCTCGGAGCGACACGTGTAGCAGCGCCTACACCTGCAGCACCGCATCCACTGCCTCCACCGCCAGCGACAGCGAGGACGGCGATGAGGCCTGCTGCAAGGGTAGCCCCCTGGCAGGCAGTGGCGCGCCCGTGGGGCTGCGCCGCCTGGCGGCTGCGTCGGCCGCCGTTGCCAGCGCCTCGGCCCGCGGCAGTGTGCTGCAGAAGCAGCAGCCGCTTGGGGAGCCCAGCGTGCCTCTGTTTGAGTACATGGAGGGAGAGCGGCCGCACCTGCGCCTGCCGCTGCACGACCAGATCTTGGAGCTTGCGGAGCGGTGCCCCGAGCTGCTCACCCTTGACACGCGCGACCTGCACCCAACCAGCTGGCTGGCGGTGACGTGGGTGCCCATCTATCGCATCCCCAGCGTGCCCGACCCCACCGCCTCGCGCGACCTGCAAGCCAACTTCCTCACCTTCCACAGCCTGACGGTGCCAGCGCCGCGCACGCACGCAGCGCCCGCCGACCTCTGCTCCATCGCGCCGCTGCCGCCGCTGCTGGACCCCATTGGTGAGCATGAGCGTGGATGCTTGGTGTGTGCAACTGGACTGCTGTGCATTGCTATGCCAGGATTGGTCGTGCAAGGTAAAGTGCCTGTCCTGGCGGTAGCCTGCCATGTCCTGCCAGCACGTGATTGCCTGCAGTGCTGACCCTCTCTTCTGCCACACCTCCTGCCTGCCCATAGGTGCCGCAGCTGTGGCCTGGCGCACAGAAGTTGCCCGCCAGCAGCTGCTGGCTGGCGCGCTGCAGCAGTTTGCGGCCGCGCAGCAGGCGGCGGCGGCGGCGAGCAGCGCCCCGGCCGCTGGTGACGCTTCAACCCCCGCCTCGCAGCCAGCCTCCCCCAGCGGCAGCGCCGCTGGCGAGAGCACGGCCAGCACCCCTGTGGCTGCGCTGGCCGCCCGCATGGCAGCCGCCAGCTTGGAGTGCGGCGGTGGCGGCGCGGCAGCGCCCAGTGCGACGGTGCGCCCGCAGCTGCCGCTGGCGGCCACCTGCCTGCGGCCCTTCGCATTCATGCCCTACAAGGCCTCGGGCCGCACCTGGGTGGACGACTGGAACCTGCAGCGCCAGCACCTGCCCATGATTGCGGCGGCGGGCAGCTGGGTGGAGCGGCGCAAGGTCGCCCTGCCTGACTTTGACTTCTTCAGCCACATGTACAGGTGGGCGCAACAAACGCGCTTGTGGGTGCAGCATGACTTGCAAGCTGCTGGGGGGTGACCTGCTTGTGTGATGCTTGTGTGCCAATGTGCTGCTTCGCGTGTAGCATAGCTGGTGTGCCACTGCTTCAGACCCCTGGCTGACTCCCTCCGCTGCCCCCCTTCCGCCCGCAGGCCGCTGCCCACCGGTTTCAGCAGCGGCTTCCAGCGGTAGTGCGCCGGGCAGGCCGCGTTGCACCCCTCCGGCGCCTGTGCGGAGCCCCTGCCCCGCTTGGCAGCAGCCATTTGTGCTGCCGGCTGGGGCAGCGGCCCGCCCAGCAGCAGTGCCGGGTAGCGTTGGCAGGCGGCGCGCCTGAGGCGCGTCCCTGGTGGTCCGCATTTGCACCATTCAGCACCTTGGCCCCCAGCCCCTCCCCTGCCGCCCCACCCCAAGCGCCTTTCATTCTTTTCATTCGCACCCGTGGCCTCTCTGCCCCCTGCCGACGGCAATTTATTTGCTCCGCTTCGCTCGCTGCTGCTCTGCGCTCTCCAGCACCTGCCCCCTCCCCACTCGATTTCACGACTTGCACACCGCCAAAACGCAACACTACCCTTTTCCTCCCCCCCATCCCGTTTTCCGCCCGCCAAAAAAAATCGAAAAACTTGCTTTGGGTGTACCCGGGTTCGCCGGCATTGCTGTGTTCCCACCTGATCATCCCTCTGCCCCACCCACTGTTTTCGTCTGCTACCTCGTGCGCGCGGGCGGCGGCCGCCCACCCCCGGCGCCGCCGCCGCCCGCCCGTGTGCGTCAACCGTGTGCCCCGCATTTTGAACGAACGGCTCCAGTGCCCCGACCCCTTGCCTTTTTGCCAGTGCCCTTGACCCCTGATACCCCGGCCTGTGTCACGCCGAACCCTCCTCAATCTCCGGACAGCGCCCACGCCCGCTGCCCCAGCCGGACCGTTCCCCGCTCCTCTCCCTCCCCCCCCGCCGGAAGCGTGCCCTTCCGCCACCCCGCTCACCTGATTTGATTTTGCAACGCCGCCTTGCCGTCTGCAGTTTCCACGCTAGAAAGTAGCCGCCGCCACCGTACCCCGTTTTCCTGCCAAGTTCCCACGAGTTCCCACCAACGCACAAACACCCTAGTCCTCTGCTCCGATCGACTCGCCTGACCCTCGTTCTGCCGGTGTGTAACAGCAACCTAGGAGGGAGAGCGGTGACGAGGAATGGCTGGGTCGGGCTGTGCCTCCCTCCGGGAGGGGAGGCGGCGCTGCGAGCGCCGTGCTGCGATGGAGCACTCACGTTGCTCTGAACCGCCTGGCAGCGCATTGTACAGCTCTATACGTCTTGCGCGGTTGCAAAATCAGCCTCACCTCGCTCTGGAGTCGCTGGAAGGCTCGCGGTCAGCTCGTCAGGCGGGCGCAGCGGGGGGCAGAGCGAGCGTGTGCTAGATCAGCCTATAACTGGCAGCACGGCATGACAGAGGCCCCAGAGCCCAGGGCGCCGAGGTGAGCAGCGCAGCCCGCCCCGGCTGCTGCTCCAGAAGGGCCTGCCGGGCCTTGGGCCAGGCGGCCAGTGTCGCTCACAGTCGCTCCACCAGTTTGAGCGTGCAGTCAGCCTCCGAAAGCACACCATGCTTGCCCCGCCGCCGCTGCCGCCGCCGCCTGGCAGTACGCCCCTCGGCTGCCACGCCAGACTGCGGCGCAGCAGCACTTCGCCCCGGATGGATAGCATGCTGAGTGTATGAGGCAACCCACCTGCCCGCCTCAGTTTGTTGCACCACATGGCTCCTCTCTCTCATTTGCAGGCTTGCGCTGTCGCTGGCGGACTTTGAGCTGCTGCGCCGCATCGGCGACGGCTCGTACTCACATGTGGGTGCAGAGGGGCTCGGTCTTTGGCGGCACACGAATTGGCCAGATGCACAGGGCTTGGTCGGATGCCAAGGGATGCATGTGCTGCCTGCCATGCCACCTCACAGGCTTGTGAGTTGCAGCCATTCAATCGCATCTGTGCTGCCCCGCCTGCTGCTGCCTCGCTGCAGGTGGTGCTGGCGCGGCACAAGGCCAGCGGCAAGGAGTACGCACTGAAGGTGGTGGACAAGCAGTACATCATCAGGTGGGAGGCTGATTAAAGCTGACCAGAACAGTGCAAAGAGGCAGCACATCACCAGGTGGCACTGCATGTGTGTCGGTTGCTTGCGAAGCTCTCCGCCCACAGCTGCGCGTGCCGGCTGCCTCACGTCTCCCGTGTCTCGTGAAAGCCCACGGCTGCTTCCCGTGCTTGCCGCCGCAGGCACAAGGTGGTGGAGCACATCCGGCGCGAGCGGCACATCCTGGATAGCCTGAGCTACCCAGGCATTGTGCAGCTGTTCTTCACTTTCCAGGTGTGTGCTGCCGTTGTGAATGGATCCTGGCAGCAATCCAGACGTAAACTGGCAGCCTGAGCTGTCCAGCAGTGTGCACCTGGCAGTCACGGTCCACACACGCAGGTGTGTACGTTGTTTGCCCCGACTGCACTGCATTGGCTTGCGCTTTGCGGCCCACTGTGGTAGATCCACGTGCAGCTGCAGACCGTCGCGACCCCACTGATGGCCACCCTTGGCTGCCTGCGCTCTCGCTTGGTGCCGCAGGACGCATTTTCGCTCTATCTGGGGTTGGAGCACTGCCCCAATGGCGAGCTGTACGACCAGATCCGACTCAAGGGCCGGCTGGGCGAAGAGGCGGCCTGCTTCTACGCCGCTGAAGTGGTGCTGATGCTGGAGCACCTGCGGGAGCATGCAGTGGTGAGCCATGTGTGGGCATTCGGGGGCGGCTCATGCGCATGCAGTGGCGAGTCACGTGCAAGCGGCTGCGAGCCATGTGCATGCCTTGCCTACCGCTGAGACTTGCGTCCGGCAGTGCCCGCTGCGGTTGAACTGGCGTGTGTGTTCTCCTAACCTGCGGGAAGTGCGTCATACGCTTCAGCACCCAAACCCTGCGCGGAATGCACTTTCAACCACCTCTCTGTAGCTGTGTTCCACATGCAGGTGCACCGCGACCTGAAGCCGGAAAACCTGCTGCTAGACGCGGATGGACACCTGAAGCTGATCGATTTTGGCAGCGCCAAGCGACTGAGCGCATCGGAGGTGACGCCGCAGGCAGCAGCGGCAGCAGCGGCGGCAGAGCAGCGTGCAACGGCAGCGGCGGATGGGGTGGCAGGAGCGGCGAAACAGGGTGGCGAGCCTGCTGCTGGGGAGCCTGCAGCAGAGGCAGCGGGAGATGGGGCAGCGGATGCAGCAGGGGGGCAGGATGATGCAGCGGCAGGCGAGCCAGGGGCACAGCCAGCCGTGTCGCCGGCAGCAGCCGGGCTGCCTGCCAACGGCAACAGCAGCGGCAGCAGCAAGAGCAGCAGTGATGGTGAGCAGCCAGGGCAGCAGGCGGCAGGCAGCAATGAGAGAGAGGATAGTAGCTCGGACGGCGGCAGCGAAGACGAACCGGCCAGGCAGCTGGGTGCAGAGAGCACGCGGGCGGTGTCGCTGGTGGGCACAGCAGACTATGTATCTCCCGAGGCAAGTTCATCATTGTGTGCATTGCAGAATGCTGGACTGCCTCCTCCGCCTCGGCTGCCTGCTGCATGCCCCTTAGTGGTGTGTGCGCGCGAAACATGACGGCCTCCCCTGTGCTGCTGGCGTGCCTACTGCATCGCAGGTGCTCAACAACGGCTGCCTCACCTGCGCCGCCGATCTGTGGGCCCTGGGCTGCGTCATCTACCAAATGCTGTCTGGGCGGCCGCCCTTCAAGTCGCTCTCAGGTGCAGGAAGGGTGGCTTTGCTGCTTGCATGCCCGTGTGGATTCCTGCCCATCTTGTGCATCGCATCGATGCGGTGCGCATGCTGTGGCAATGCCTGCTTGGCTCCCCTCCCACGCGTGTAGATCCTCACTTTCTGCCTAGCCGCCTGCAACCGCAGAGTACCTGACCTTCCAGAAGATTGTTGAAGCAGAGTACGAGATGCCTGAAGGCCTGTCGGAGGCTGCCGCAGACCTCATCCGCCGCCTGCTGCAAGTGGACCCCACGCAGCGCATTGGTGAGCAACGGGCGGGAACAGCCGGTTCCAGCAACTTGCAGCTGGCTTTGGAAACAGCCCCCTGCTGCAACGCTGGCTGTGCAGCGCATGGATGAGCAAGCGCGGCAGGCTGTGCAGGGGTGCTGAGGGACACACACTACTGGGAGTGCTCTGTCACAAGAAATGGCCCAACCAGCGCAGGCGCACCCGGACACAGGAAGGTTGCCTGCATCGCAGGCTGTTGCATTTCTCAGTTGTCGTCCTTGTTCAATCCCATGCAAGTGAGTGCAGGCGCAGCAGACTTGGAGGAGTTGAAAGCGCACCCCTTCTTTGGCGGCATCGACTGGGCCAGCTTGCGCAGCCAGCCGGCACCAGAGTTCATTGCAGAGCCCAGCCTTGACCCAGGCAAGCGTGTGTGTGCATTGCATGGCTGCATTGGTACGGCGCAGCTCTGGCGCCTGCTCGCAGCCAGCTGGTGCCATGGTTGCTGCTCTGCTCTCTCGTTATTGTTTTCTCTGTCCTTCACACACAGCTGCTGCTTGCCACCGCCAAACTGCAACTGCCGACCTCGCCCTTACCTGCCCCCTCTCCCTTACCGCTCTGCCGCCCTCCCCTCCACCGCTGCTGCCCGCAGCCCTGAGCAGCGCCAACAGCAGCTTCGACTGGGAGCTGCAGAGCCTGGCCTCGGCGCTGCCGCACGTTTCATCTGCAGAAGACACGCTGGCGATCGAGTGAATGCAGTACAGAGCAGAGACCACGCTCCTGCAGCAGAGGGGCATGCCTGTCAAGAGGCCACATCAGCGCAGCAAATGCCGCCTCAATGTTCAGCAGCATCTGCTGCCCTGCCTCCGGCCCAAACTGCACCGTGCGGGCTGCTTGCACCTTGCACAACGTCCTGATACCTGCCTGGGCCCTGCTGCCCGCAGCCCTGTACTGTCTGCCGGGTCAACCTTGCAGGACCGCCAGCATGCCACCAGCAGCAGGTGGCGGAAGATGGTAGCGGCATCATTGCCGTTTGGGACAGCGAACGAGGGCATGCATATAGTGCTCTGTTCTCCTAGCCCACTGTAACCCGCTGCTGTGCGCACACATGTTATTGGAAAGCAGCACGATGGACCGGCACCCTGGAGGCCAGCAAAACAGGGCCGCTTGCAAGCACAAGGCGCTGGAATGCCAGGGCAGCTGTTGCATGCCAGCATGCCCAACGGCCCAGCGATTGCCTTGCCCTGCCCAGCAGCGCTCATCCGCGCGCATCATGCGCTATGCCATGTCGCACAATGCCGTGTCACGCCGCAAGGCCATGATGCTTGCCAGCATGCCGGCATGGCAACGGCGGCGGCATGAGCGGCGGCATGAGCCCCGCCCCTGTGCAGTCTAGCAGGCCCCAGCTCTGCTCCCTGAGCTCAGCCTGGCCTTCGATCAGCAGCGGGGCGTCCAGACGACTCTGTCAGGCCCTCTGGCGGCCCTTTGGAGGCAACCCCGTGCGCTCAGGCGCACCTCAGCCTGCCCCAGCTGCCGGGGTGAGCAGGCTGGTCTCACGATGCCCCGAGCAGGCACCGCCAACGGGGCGGGCCACCGCCGCTGACCGCGGCCGCGCTGCTGGCGGCAGGCCGCAGCACTGAAGCCCACATGGATTGGCCTCGACGAAACGAGTCGTTTTGGAACACCCATGTTGCCTGCAGAGTTGCTGTGCCGGCATGCCAACCACCGACCTGCACAAGGCGGCTGCCAGCGGCGACGCTGCTTGGCTGGCGGAGCTGCTGTGCTGTTTGCCCTACCTCGTGAATGATCTGGATTCAAACGGCAGGACTGCCCTGCTGCTTGCCGCGGGCGGAGGCTGGGCAGACTGTGTGCGGTCGCTGCTAGCAGCAGGTGAGGCGAGAACAAGGCCCCTCTGGGGCACTGCCTCAGCGAGGACTCAGTCGCTGGCCAGGCGCTGGCACCATAGTGCACTTCAGCCCGCTGTGTAGGTAGGCAATCAGTTGCACGAAACTGCCTGGCCCTGCGATAAACACATGATGCCTTTGGCGCCCACGCTTCAAGGCAGCACGGTGCATGGCGATTCAAACATCGCATCCCATTCCTTGTTTGTGCCCGAGCAGGTGCAGACACTGAGATTGCTGACAAGTCGCAGGGCACTCCACTGCACAGCGCCTTGAGCGCCAAGCAAGGCGCCGCAGAGTGTGTCAGCCTGCTGCTGGCAGCCTGTGCATGGACAGAGGCCCGGGATGCGGACGGTCTCACCCCGCTCCACGCGGCTGCCCTGCTTCAGCACAACTCAGCTGCCGTAATGCAGCTACTGCTGGAGGCGGGCGCAGACATCCATGCTGCCGCCAGTGCCGGCAGCCCCTTGGGCCAATCCACAGCTGTCCAGCTTGCAGCTGGCAACGGATGCACAGAGGGGCTTGTGGCGCTGATCGCTGCAGGCGCAGACTTTGAAACGCTTGGCCAGATCGACTGTACCGCCCTGGGAACGGCGGCGTGCACTGGTCATGAGGCATGCGTGCGCATCTTGCTCGAGCAAGGGGCGCAGGTGATGGCAATGGAGGGCAGGGCCTTGCCTTTGGATTCTGCATGTCAACCAGCATGCCTGCCTGGCGTGCAGTCCCGGGGCCAGGAAAGCGAACCCTTCGCCCTTGCTACTCTGCAGGTCAATCAAACCAATACCCTGGGCTACAGTGCGCTGCATGGTGCCGTTGCACATCGGCGGCCGAACACAGTGCGGCTGCTGCTGGAGGCAGGCGCCAGCACGGCTGTACGGAACAACGTCGGAGACCTGCCCATCCACTTGGCAGTTGGACACGGGTGTGCTGAGGCCATTGGATTGCTGGCCGCAGCTGGTGCCGATTTGGAGGCTGAGACCATGTCTCCAGATCGCAGAACCCCACTGCAGCTGGCTGTCAGGCGAGGGTGTGAGGAATGCACACTCGCTCTGCTCGCCGCTGGGGCTGATCTGAACAACCCAGGTAGCTTAGGTGTCCGTCCTGCAGCCTTAGCGCGGCAGCGAGGGGCTGCATGCGTGAGCATGCTTACACGCGCAGCTGCTCGGCAGCGGCTGGAGGGGCGACGGCAGGCACAGCAGGTACAGCGGGCACAGCAGCAGCCAGTTGATCCGGCCGAAGCCCAAGCAGCAGCGGCGGCAGCAGCAGATGCAGATGCAGCGGCGGCAGCGCTGATTGCAGCTGAAGAGGAGCAGGCCGAGCGCAGGGCGGCTGCCAAGGCTGCCAAGAAGAGGCGGCAGAGGGAGCGGCGCCAGGGGCGGCAGCAGGCAGGGGAAGAGCCAGCTACAGCTGCATCAACATGCATGAGAGGGGAGGAGGGAATTGCTGTGGCTGAGCCAGCGCTCCACGGCAGCAGTGGGAACAGCAGCCAGGGCGACGCGGCAGCAGGCGGCTTGCTGGTGCAGCCTACTGCGGCTGCTGCTGCTGCAGATGTGCACGCCATCCCTGAGATAACTGATGAGCAGCCTGTGGGACCTCAGCCGCCCACCCATGAGCACAGCACAGCAGCAGCAGTGGCAGCTGCGGCGGCCGCAGTTCCTGTGGCGGCGCCCACAGCATCACCAGATGCCATTGAGGCCTGGCAAGGCGGGCGCGGCTGGGAGCCTGTGCGCAGCCGGCGCAGCAGCAGAGCAGCAGTGCTGCCGCGCACAGGGGCAGGGGCAGGGCTGCCTGCGCCTGTGCTGCCGCCTCAGCAGCAGCAGCAGCAGCAGCAGCGGCAGCGTGCTCAGCAGGGCACACAGCCCTTGCAGCATGCGCCACCGCAGCAGGCTGCATCCCAGCGCACGGTGCAGCAGATGCAGCAGGTGCCGCTGCCTCAGCCCATGCAGCCTGAAGCGCAGGCCCCTTCTGCACGTGCTCACAGCGCACCTCCTATGCCTCCTGCTCCTGCCGCGGCAGCTGCCCCAACGCCCGTCGCACCTTCTGCTACCACCCCTGCTCGGCCCAGCTCTGCCCGGCTGGCTGCTGCTGCCGGCCGCCTGGGCTTGGATGGCAGCCAGATCACCAACCTGCTCTGCTGCCCCATCACCCAAGAGGCGCTGGCCGATCCAGTGCTGGCGGCGGATGGGCAGACGTACGAGCGGACGACCATGGAGGGTGGGTGAAATGGGATGGCTGCTTGGTGGTAGATGCGTCGGCTGCCCATGCCACGTTCAGCTCCCACGGCTTGCCCGTCGCAACTTGCCGCCACCTGTTGCCCCCTTTTGCGGCCACCGCCCGCCTCTCGCCTGCCCATTCGTCACCGCTACGACAGCCTGACACAGAGAGCCTCCCTGCAACCCCCACCAGCCTGCGCATGGCTGCCCATCACTGGTGTTCAGTGCCACTGCACCTCTTTCCCAACCTCCCCCCGCACAGACTGGATTGCCCGGGAGCTGGCGGCGGGACGGCCACCCTGCTCGCCACTGACGGGCGCGCCGCTGGCTGAGCTGTCGCTGCGGCCCAACCTGCTGGCCCGTGGCATGGTGGAGGCGTTTGCGGCGGCAGGCCTGCTTTGACATCCTATTCCACTGCACGCATATGCTTGCATGTCCATACTCTTGTGCAGCTGCTTGCTTGCATGTCAAATAAAACGCAGATGGCCCCCAGCGGGCAGTGGCACAGAGAGGGAGACAGCGTGAGCAAGCGCTTCTGATAATCTTTCAACATGTTCAGGCTCGCAGGTCAAAGCTCACAAGCCGTCCGCAATGCTGCTGCACTCCCCCTGCCAGGGGCAGCCTGATGACGATCCACCGCGGCCCCTGCCGCCGCCGCAGCCCTGGCGGCTACCGCTCAGCACTGCCCGATAGCAGCGGCACGGCTAAGCTGCCCTCCACTCCGCCGCCGGCAGCGGCCTCCTCGCTGCTGCTGGTGCCGGCGCGTCGCCAAGCTCCCAGCCAGCTGCCGCCGCCTGACGCCGCGCGCCCAAGACGCACTAAATGCCATCAGGCGGCAGCAGCGGCGGCTGAGCAGCTGCACCATGTCCTGTTCTATGGTGGCGGCACAGCCGGCGCCAGCACTGCTGGCTAAGCAGCCTGCGGCTGAGCAGCCGGTGTGAACATGGTGTGACCGTGCCCTGGGGCGCGTGCCCTGCGGCAAATCAGCTGGCGGCGGCCAGCAGCAGAGCTGCCTCTGCGCCCCCATTCCGCCACACGGCGCAGGCGCTTGTGGCGGCGGGCCTGACTCTTTTCACATCCTGATAATGTAGCGGCGGCCATGGTTGGCCTCTTCTTCCTTCCACTGCCCATAATGAACCCTACATGACGTTTGTGTGCATTTCCCCCCAGAGAGTTAACCCCATGAAATGTCCCAGCCCCTCGAACCCCAAAACAGAGCCATCGGCTGCACCTTGCGCCCCTGATGGCGTGCCGAATAACAGCCTGTGAGTCGAGGCAGGATGAGGCAGGGTTTACAATGAGCTGCAGTCTCATTCAGTCAAGACAGCGCATTCCTTGCTAACCGTCACTGCTTCGCGTCACTCTTGCTGCCTGCGCCGCTCGCCGCTGCCGCGCCGCTGCTGCCCGCCTGCCCCTGCTGTGCCTGCTGTGCTGCCTGGTACGCTTTGCGCCCCTCCAGAATCGCCTCCTTAGTCAGCCGAATGAACTCCTCGTTGCTGGGCTGCACATGGGGGCAGGGTGCAGGCAGGGACAATGCAGGCCATCAGCGGAGCGGCTCAACATTAGGTTTGCTCTGCCTTGGCCGCAGGTCACTGCAGCATGGGTGCGCAGCATGCATGGCGTTCTATCCTGTCTATCCTGCTCCATGGAGCGATGGCAGTTGCCGCAGCTCACCTCCAGCTGGGCGGCCTCGTAGTAGGCAGTGGCTGCATCCTCCCAGCGCTTCAAGCCCTCTGCTGCCCGCCCTTCGCGGTACCACGCCTGAGCGGAGCGGGGCAGGCAGGCGGTTAGTGTCAGTAACAAGCAGGCTCTTGCGATTCAAGGCTGCGCACCCGTTACACAGCGCGGCCATTGCAAGCATGGCCACCGCAGGCATGGCCATTTCACCACCCACCAGCCATGCCCCCAAATCGGCGTCGAAAAACCGGTGTCAGCCGCCAGCCTGCAATCTGCCACTCACCTTGACGTACTTGGGGTCCAGTGACCGCGCAATCTGCATGGAGAACGGCGGCATGCAGGCATGGTGGCCAGTGAATGCGGTCCCGCACAGCGGGCAAATGGGCAGTGCATGGCACATGACATGAGCCTCAGCACACATCCAGCCCATTCGACACCAACCCATCATTTGTTGTTCATCTTTTCAAGCAAGCTGCCTGGCCGCTCGGAGCTACGCTGGTCATGCCGTGCAGCAAACAAGCAGACAAGGGGGCCCACCTGTGCATCCTGCAGCGCCTTCTCAAACTTGTCCAGCCGCAGGAAGCACGCAGCGCGGTTGCTCCACACCACCGGGTTCCTGCACGTGCCATCCAATGAGATGAAGACAGCTCAGCAGGCACGGCTGGGGCGGGCGGTTAGAGGCGCTGTGCTGGGGCGCGCGGCTGAGGCCTGCCGTGCGGCCGTGCAGCTGGCCCGCACCCCAACACAGTACATCAGATGTGCACCCATCTGCCATGGTCCAGTGGCTGGTCCCTAACCAGCACAGCACAGCACAGCACAGCACAGCACAGCACATGTGCACCCATCTCACTTGGTCCAGTGCGAGAGGGACAGCTCATACAGCTTGGCCGCTGTCTCGTACTGCCCCGCCACAAACATCTCCTGCATTGTGCGGCGATTGACAGGTGCAGTGGCTGTGAATGATTGGGTTGGGTACAGGTCGGGCTGGGATGGGCTGGGTTGCGGTGATTCAAGGCGCATTCTTTGTGAGTGTGCAGCAGGCCAAGCGCGGGCGCCACGCACGACCTACAGAGGGCGGAGCATTCGGCCCACGCTGCCCTTGCCTTGAACGTGTCTGCCCTCTCAGGCAACCAGCCCACGCATGAAGGACTCACAGCCATGTAAACCTATCTGGCAGCACACGCTGCGGAATGTCAGGCTGTGCCTATCCCCCCTCACGCCCCTGCTCACATTGCCCTTGCGCTTGAACGTGTCCGCCAGCGCCTCGTCCGGCACCTCGGGCTGCGGGATGCTGACCGCACTGCCGCCATCTGTGGTGCTGGACACCTGCAAAGGTATGCCATGTTGCACTGCTGAGTACAGATGACGCAGGGGCAACCTCTTGGTGTGCTAATCACACGGGCACCATCAGCTAGCTGCTGGCGGCAAGGGACAGCGGCACGGCGGTCCAGGGGTAGCACTGTGCACAATGCAATCAGGTTCAGAGCCAACCTCAATCGACTGGCCGTGGAAACATCAGTAGAGGTGTGCAGTGGGAGCAGCAAACTTCAGGCAGCAGCCGCAGCAGCCCACCTTGGCCTCTCGCTCCTTCAGCGCATCCTTGCTGCTGGCCATATAGTCGTCCACGGCGCTGCCGCCGCCCGCACCGCTGCCGCTGCCGCTGCCGCTGGCGCCGCCCCCTGCGGCGCCGCCCCCTGCGGCCTCGCCGCTGCGCCTCAGCAGCAGCTCAACTAGCTGGCGGTGGCCGTGCATGGCTGCCACCCGGGCGGGGGTGTGCCCATGCTCATCCTTTGCCTGCGGGTTGGCGCCCGCCTGCGAAGCAGAGGGGACAGCACACCAAGCTGGAGGCGAGTGCAGGTGATGCGACAGCTGGCTTCATGTGCTGCATGCACAGCATGCTCAGCAGCAGCAGCAGGAACAGCAGCAGCAGCAGGAGCAGCGCAATGCAAGCGGCAGCCGAGCACCTTTTCTTGGGTGCCCAAACTGTGGCTGCACCCTCCCCACGGCGCACCTTGAGCAGCACTTCGGCGGTGGCCGTCTTGCCGCCCTCCGCCGCGACGTGGAGCGGCGTGAAGGAGCCCATGGCCCGTGCATTCACGTCTGCGCCCGCATTGACCAGCAGCTGCACGCACTCGGGGCTGTTGCCCAGCAAGGTAGCCAAGAAGAGGGGCGTCACGCCCTTTCGGGAGGCGGCATCCACCACCGCGCCAGCACCCAGCAGCAGCTTGACCGCCGCCGCATTTGACCGCGCCGCCGCCAGCTCCAACGGCGTTCCGTCGCTGCTCGTCGCATTGACGTCTGCCCCTGCTGCAATGAGCCGCTCCGCCAGCTGCACATGGCCGCCCGCCACCGCCAGGTGCAGCGGCCCCGGTGCCTCGCCCTCGCCGCGCCGGTTCACATCAGGGCTGCGCTCCAGTAGCGCCTCGGCCGTCGCCACATGGCCACCGGCAATGGCCAGCGTCAGTGCCGTGCTGCCCTTGCCTGCGGGCGGTTGGAGTGCAAGCAGGCAGGCGGTGTGGGCAGCAGGTGGCAGCGGCAGGCAGCGGCGGCGGCGGCGGCGGCAGAGCTCGGCGGCGGCCGGGCCTGGTGGCTTGCAGGCGTGCCCCACCTGCTTCGGCTCGCGCGTTGATGTCGAAATGGGCGTGGTCCAGCAGCCACTCGCACAGCTTGGTGTGCCCGGCGCGAGCGGCGAGGTGCAGGGCGTTGCTGCCGCTGGCGTCGTGCAGACTGGGCAGTTCAGCATCCCCGAGAGCCGCAGCAGCCTCCTGGAACTTGCTCACGCTGCCCTCCTGCGCCGCCGCAAACAGGGCCGCCTCCTGTGCGTCCTTTGGCGGCATTCTGCTGCTTGCACAGTTGCTGGGCAGCGTGTGGGCGATCCAAATTGCGCGGCAATGCATGCAGGGCGACGCTTGAGCGTGCGCCGCCGCTGCCGCCTGCTGCCGCCACGCTGGGCGGCACCGGCGCAAGTTTGCAGGCTCGGCTCAATGACCCCTTGCAGTCAGACGCAGGAGGCGGAGTTGGTGCTCCTGGGCAGCAAGCGCCATTCTCTGCCGACCTGGGCTCCTCGCAAGCGAGTGGTGCCCTTTGCCGCGTCGAGCTGTGCCGCTCGCAACCAATGCTGGAGTGGAAACAGCACCGCCGCCAGCAGCAGAGCACACATCACGAGGTGTTGCAGCATGTGGACTTTACGTTGCATTGCAGCTGGCCAGCCAGCTGGCCAGCCAGCTTGCAGCACGACCCTGCCCATTGCCCCGACGCTGCGCTGGCGGGCGGCGGCGGCAGCGCGGCAGCACTGACCGGGGCTCAGGCCGCCACCCACATGTTTTGGCACGCGCCTCTGCTGTTTGCACCCCTCCTCCACGGCTCTGCCTGCGGGCAACTTGAACGGCGCCGCACCAAACTTCCGGCGTTTATCCCCGCAGCAGCCTCTGGGTGTCCTCAGTACGCTGAAGACTGGGCCGTTAAGCCGCGAAAGCCGCACCGCGCCCAGCGGCCGCCGCCGGCAGGGAGGCGGCGGATCACCGGCGGCAGCTGGCGGCGCCGCACCCAGCGCAACTTGTCCCCTCCCCCTGGAACCCGCCAGCCGCTGACAGCATGGAGGCAGGTGCCAGTGATGATGCGCTGCTGGCTGCAACGGGCGGCCTCAGTGCAGGCCTGGTGGCGGAAGGCGCGCTGCGGCGGTTCAGCCTCGGCCTCGACCTGCGACGCTTCGAGGCGGGCTCGCACCTTCCCCTCAACCTAGCCTCCATTGTCCTTGAGCTGGAGCTGCCGCAGGAGCTGGCAGGTGGGTGCTGCCCTGGCAATGCAGTCTGCTGCGCTGCTTCTGCCCTTCAGAATTTGTTCTCACGGTTTCCAACCTGTCGCTGCACAACTCCCTCACCGCCTCTCCACGCCCTGTTGCTTCTCCCTGCAGCCCTGATTCGAGACAGCAATGGCCGGCTGCCGCCACGGCTAGCGCCGCTGCGCACTCAGCCGGCGGCAGTCGCCCGCGGCTCAGCGGTGGCGCTGCAGGGCGGCCAGGCCAGCTGTGAGTTCAGCGCAGGCCTCATGGCGGTTGCGGCGCTGCTGGCACGGTGGGTGCTGCGTGGCTGCTGCAGGCGCACGTCGCACAACACAAACCGTGCTTGCCTGCCCCTGGGTGCACACCCACCATGCAAGTGCAGCGGCATCAGTATCATGATCGCTTGCAGCTGGCTGCCGACTGTGGGGGCAGGGCCAGTGGCATCAATTGTTGTCCCACACAACCTGCGGTGTGCTCCTGCAGCGGGGTTGTGATGACAGTGGACGTGTTTCACCGGGAGGCGCTGGCAGATGACCTGCTGCTGGGACGGGCCCATGTGCCGCTGGCGCCGCTGCTACAGGTGGGCTGCCTGCCTGGGGTGTGCTGGGCTGTGCTGTCCTGTGCAACGCTCCACATCTGTCGCCACAGGATGCTGAGCCAGCTTGATGCCAGCCATTCAAAGTGGCACCCCTCCGCTGCTGCCCCGCCCCGCCTGCAGGAGAGCTGTGTGGACGGGCGGGCAGGCGTGTTTGCGCTGGTACCCTCAGCAGCAGACCCCACCCAGCATGAGCGGGTGCAGATCGGCGCCCTGCACCTGGTGATGTCGCTTGAGGAGGCGGGGCCAGCCCAGCCACCTGCTGCGGTGCCAACAGCAGGCACAGGAGAGGCCGCGACAGCAGCTGCTGGGCCTGCAGCCCTGCTGCCGCCAGCAGAGGCGCCGGCTGCTGCCTTGGCAGCATTGCATCCTGTGTCTGGTGCAGATCGTGCACAGCCGGCAGCAGCGGGCAGCAGCGAGCGGCAGCAGCATGCAGCAGCAGCTGCTGCGGGCTTGCCGCCCGCCACTGCCGGCGCCATAGCCGCTGTGGATTCTGGTGGCGTTGCTCCTGCGGCTGGCGGTGCAGCTGACAGCCTTGTGGCTGGGCCCGAGTTTGAGGCGGCCTGGGAGTTAGAGCTGTGGAAGAAGGAGGAAGAGGCCAAGTGGCGGCGGGAGGTCAAGGAGCGGGAGGCGCGCCGCATGGTGGGTGCTGGGCGTGTGAATCAATCCACTGGGCAGGGCCGCGGGCTGATGGTGGGTGCAGGAGCGGAATGAAGGGGGTGAGAGCGCTGCCTCGTGGGTGCTGACGCTTGGCGGGGGTCGCACCTGTTGGGTGTGGCATCTGTTGCAGGGAGGGCAGTAGGCAGAGGGGTGGCCATCGATGCCTTGCTTGCGGCAGCTGCAGGCTTGGCCTGTGCCGCACAGTCAGCAAGCATGGCGTGCGGGTTGGGTTGTTCAAACGATGGCAGATGCTGTCCTCTCCCCGTTGTGACTACTTGGCTCCCATGTACCTGCCGCACACCAGGCGGCGCTGGAGGAGGCGTGGCGGCGGCGGGAGGCGGAGCGCGACGCTGAGGCAGCCTCCCTTCGCAGCGAGTATGCTGCCCTGGACGCCAAGGCGCGCCAAGTGCTGGCTGCCGCTGAGGAGCGGGAGCGCAAAGTGGTGGCGGCAGAGGAGGCGGTGGCCCGGCGGCGGCGGGAGCTTGAGAGGGAGCATGCCGGGCGGGTGGCAGAGGCAGAGGCAGCTGTGCGGCGCCTGCAGACTGAGTGCCAGCACCAGCTAGAGCTTGAGGCACAGCGACGCGAGGTGCTCACGCAGCAGGCGGCGGCGGCGGAGCAGCGCGCGACGGCGGCGGAGGCTAAGGCGGCGGCCGCTGAGCGTGCCCTGGCGAAGCACAGGGAGCAGCATGACGCCAGCGAGGCGGGCCGGCTGGCGGCTGAGCTGGCGGGAGCGCAGGCTGAGCTGGCGGCGGCAGAGCAGCGGGCGGCCAAGGCGGCGGAAGCCAAGCGCAAGTACAAGCAGCAGGTGGGGGGAGGGTGGCAGCATGTGCAAGAGAAGTTGGCTTTTCTTTGTTGTCACATGCTTTCTTTATGGCCGCTGTCTTGCATTACTAGTCGCCCCGTTGCTGCCACGCCTCACCAGCCCGGTCTGCCTCCCTCAGTAACCACCGCCTCTCTCCCTCCCTGGCCCTGTCCTAGGTGGTACGCCTGGCGCAGGAGGTGGCGCTGCTGCAGGGCCAGCTGGCAGAGGTGGTGGGCGTCAAGCGTGCACAACTGGACGCCGAGCTGGCCAAGCTGCAGGCGAGCTAACTGCGCATTGTACGTGCATGCTTGCAAAGACTGAGTCGTGCTTTCAACGGCCTGTGTGACACTCGAGACATGCTGAATGCAGGCTGGTCGGTTCAGGGGAGTTCTTCTATCCATGCTCTCTTGCAATGGATGGCCTGTCCAGCTGCACTTGCTCCTGCAGATTGTCGCGGTGCCGTGCCCTCCCCTCTGTAATGCCTGCGGCCCCCCTCCCAATGTCCTGCAGGCTGAGGAGCAGGCGCTGGCCGCTCGCCGGGACGCAGCTGAAATGAGCGCCCTCAAGCAGCAGCTGCACGCGCTGCAGATGACAGGCAGTGCCTGCGGCAGCGGCAAGGAGAACGGCGGTGAAGCTGGCGGCGCAGGGCCAGCAGGGCCTGCAGCAGCAGCTGCGGCAGCAGTTGGCACTGGGCATCACGCGCAGGCGCCGGGGGGCGTGGTGCTGCAGGGCCAGCTGTGCGAGGCGGTGCAGCGGCTGCTACGGGAGCGGGAGCTGCTGCTGGGCAGGTGGGTGTGGGGCTGGCTGGATGGCTGCAGGAGTGCAGGGGGGGGG